>JAVJIF010025391.1:0-64788 GCA_038442645.1 Agave tequilana | reverse complement strand
CTAGTTATGAATATAGACATATCATGATAGTGCTCTAGTTGATATTGATGATCTATTTATTTCTCAGAGTTCTATAACAGTTGTTGATATATACCAGTTATCAGTGATTAATGTATCGTTGTGATTAGTGACCCTATATCTCAAGTATTCTAGACAGATGTCAATTATCAGTTGCTAATTGTTCAGTTGTCAGATTATCAGCTATTATTGATATCAACAGTAGTCGGAGATATCAGTTATGAAATCACCTAGAGGGGGTGAATAGGTGATAATGCTAATCAATGCACAAATTAAATGTTATGATGCAACAATCACCCGAAACAAGACTAGAAGCCGAATACCCTGTGAGGGGCTCTGAACTCCTTTATCGTGATTCCTCTAGATATGAGTTTGAGGTGCGCAATGCAATCTTGTTGTATGAGTATTGATCGACAATATAGCAATGAATATAAAGCAAGTAAATAAAGTAAGTAAACCAATCGCAAATACTGAGATTTGTTTCGAGGTTCGAGCACCCAGCTCTATGTCCCCGCCTTCACCCAGAAGGATTTTTCAACCACTATAATTTTCACAAAGAATTACAATCACACTGGAGTACCCAACTCCTCAATCACACCCCTCTAGTCCAGAGGTAGTGGAGCCACAAGTACAAGATATCTTGGTGATCAAAAGACAACATATCCTCTTTTGAAAAACTCTTTCCCTTACAAAAACCCTAGAGAATAATATGTAGTATTGAAGCTCAAGTTTTGTAAGTGGAAAAAGAAAATGAAATTGAAGACAGTTTTGAACCAAAACTTCAGTAAAAGAGAGAATTTTGAGCACAAAACAAAGAACAAAAACTTCTTTTGAAAGCCTTAAACTTGAATACTTTTTGCAAAAGATTGTTGTAATTACCTCAACCCTAATCATCCCTATTTATAGGATAAATGTAGGAATTAAAGAGTAAACTATTATAATAAATGATTAGGAAATATTGACCCAAAACCAGCCCCCAAATTCGTTTAGAGATAAAACTCACGTTTAAAAACGTATTTAATAAAGTAGCTGTTAGGGCTGAAATCAAGCACACGGTCGACCGGCCGGTCGACCGCAAAAATTTTAGCCGTTGCCAGCCTACAGTCAACCACCTGGTCGACCGAAACAAACAGAAACATGGGTGCTTTCAGTCGGCCGAAGGTCGGTTGACCGATACGGGGTCCGGTCGACCTCCCGGTCGACCGGGAAACGTGCACACATGCACGCACCAAAACGGTCAGAAGTGCGGTCGACTGCCCGGTCGACCGTTCTGACCTAAAACAGAGCCGGTCGACCGCCCGGTCGACCGCAACAGGTCAAAAACAGACTTTTTGAAAATAGTTTTGAAGATCTTGATAATTTTCAAAGTAGTTTTTGATTAAGACTTGGTATAATATATAAAATAGAGTTTGTAAGTTTTAGAATATGTTTAAAAACTATTTTGTATATAGGAGAAATATCTTTTAGAGAAATCATGTGCAAAAACTTGTGTGTGGGAAAAATTGAGCTTCAACACTATACACTATTATTTAACACACTAAAAATATAAAAACAGAGAAATGAAGTCTCTGAGCCGCGTTTCACCAAGCTAGAGCCTTCTCTTCTATGAAACCGTCCTCTTTCGCCATTTGCCTTTAAGCATCATAATTCCTTGCAATAGCTTAGAAGGACCATCATGAATAGTACTAACCTGAAACTCATTCTAAACAATTTATTAGTACCATATAGCTTCTATGTGTTTTGTTATCATCAAAACTTAAACAAATAGAGAGAGTAACATTTTGGGCCAACAATCTCCCCCTTTTTGATGATAACAAAACATATATAGGCTATAACACAAGATATAAAAGGGAGGTAAAAACTCCCCCTCAAATGATGCTATATTAAACAAGTATAAAATAAGTTTTCATGAGATAACAATAAAACACCATCAATAAAACGAAAGCATCAATAAAACACTATGAATAAAACACCAAATCATAACACATATTTCTCTCCCTTTTTGTCATACATCAAAAAGAGATATATTAGTAAGAAAACTTTCTTATTCAACAACACAAATATTAAGTTCACCACATATAAAAGAAAATCTATTATAATTAAGTGGTTTAGTGAAAATATCGGCAAGTTACAAATCGGAAGAAACATAATCAATCTCAATATCACCTTTCTCAAATGATCTCTAAGAAAGTGATATCTAATCTCAATGTGCTTGGTCTTACTATGTTGATTTGCATTCTTAGTCATATGTATAATAGTATTATTATCACAAAATATTTTTATATGGTCAAAATGCAAATCATAATCAAGGAGAGTATGTTTTATCCAAAGGACTTGTGCACAACAAGCCCCCGCCGCAACATACTCCGCCTCGGCGGTTGAGAGGGCTACCGAATTTTGTTTCTTAGAAGACTATGAAACAAGACAATTACCAAGAAATTGACATGTTCCACTAGTACTCTTCCTATCCACTCTACAACCCACATAGTCGGCATCCGAAAAACTCGTCATTGAGAAATCCCCGGTTTTCGGATACCAAAGACCCATTCCAATAGTGCCCTTAATATAACGAATAATGCGTTTTACTGCAATTAAATGAGATTCTTTGGGACACGATTGGAATCTAGCACAAAGACACATACTAAACATGATATCCAACCTACTAGTTGTTAAATATAACAAGCTACCAATCATGCTTCTATATAATTTTATATCAACACACTTACCTTGGTCATCCTTATCAAGCTTGGTGGTAGTAACCATGGGAGTGTTGCAAAATTTTGAGTCTTCAAGTTCAAATTTCTTGATGAGTTCCTTGGAGTACTTGGCTTGACATATGAATAGCCCATCATGCATTTGCTTGATTTGGAGTCCAAAAAAATAGTTCAATTCACCCATTAATGACATCTCAAATTCACGTTGCATGCATTGTTCAAACTCCTTGCAAAGTAACTCATTAGTAGAACCAAAGATTATATCATCAACATATATTTAAACTATAAGAATGTCACTATCAACATGTTTTAAATAATGTGGTGTCTACTTTGCCTTTAACAAAATCATTTGAAAGAAAAAACTAGAAAGCCTTTCATACCAAGCTCCTGAGCATGTTTTAAACCATACAATGCTTTATCAAGTTTGAAAACAAAATTTGGATGTTCATGATCCACAAAACCGGGAGGTTGTTCAACATAAACTTCCTCATCAATGAAACCATTTAAAAATGCACTTTTTACATCCATTTGAAAAAGTTTAAAATTTTTAAAAGATGCATAAGCTAGTGTGATCCGTATGGCTTCAAGCCGTGCTACAGGTGCAAAGGTCTCCTCAAAGTCGATTCCTTCAACTTGAGTGTAACCTTGGGCCACTAACCTAGCTTATTCCTAATAACATTTCCTGACTCATCCAACTTGTTCCTAAAAATCCACTTAGTATCAATTATTGGTCTATCGTGGGGTCTAGGAACAAGGTGCCAAACTTAGTTGCGCTCAAATTGATTGAGCTCTTCTTGCATAGCTAGCAACCAATATGAGTCACCCTCGGCTTCGAGGATGTTTTTGGGTTCAAAATGAGATATGAATGAAAAATTACCACACAATTCATGAAGCTTGGAGCGAGTGGTTACCCCTTTAGATACATCACCTATGATGAGATCCTTGGGATGATTTGTAGCGTATCTCCAATCTTTAGGAAGTGGTTGAGAGTTTTCCACTTCATCCTTTTGAACTTCACCGATGGGTTCTTGCTTTTCTTCTTGAATAGGTGAGTCCTTCAAAGATATTTTCTCTATGTCCTCACCTAATGAGTCAATCTCTATAACATTCTCAACAATAGTATTAGATTCTTCAAATTTAACATGCATAGATTCTTCAATAGTATGAGAAGATTTATTAAATACTCTATAAGCTTTGCTAGTACTAGAATATCCAACAAATATTGCTTCATAAGCCTTAGCATCAAATTTACCTAAATTATCTTTAGTATTCAAAACAAAACACTTGCATCCAAAAACTTTAAAGTATGAAACATTTGATTGTCTTAAATGATAAATTTCAAAAGAGGTTTTGAAAGTATTTTTACACAAATAAATACGATTTGATATGTAGCATGCGTTGTTTACGGTCTCGGCCCATAAATATTGAGGGAGCCCATATTCACTTATCATAGTCCTAGCCATCTCTTAAAGAGTTCTATTCTTCCTTTCTACTACTCCATTTTGTTGTGGAGTTCTAAGACATGACATTTCATCCTTAATTCCCTTTTCATCACAATAAGTCATGAAGAGTTGGTTAACAAACTCACCACCTCTATCACTTCTTATTTTTAAAATTGAAAATCCTTTTCTTTTTCAACCCTTTTTCGAAAAATCTTAAAATGCGAAGAAGTTTGATATTTGTATTCTAAAAAGAAAACCCAAGTGAAACGAGAAAAATCATCAACTAAAATAAAAACATATCTACTTTCATTTAAGCTTTTAGTTTTAGTTGGTCCAAAAGGTCCATGTGAATCAATTCTAATGGCCTAGTTGACATGATATCCTTGATTGGTTTGAAAGAAGACTTGGTTTGTTTCCCAAGTTGGCACGCACCACAAATGTAGTCTTTTTCAAACTTCAAGTAAGGAATATCCTTCACCAATTCCTTAGAATTAATTCTAGCAGGATGATCAAAAGATGCATGTCCTAATCTTCTACGCCAAAGCCATGAA
Organism: Agave tequilana; assembly: GCA_038442645.1. Lineage (NCBI taxonomy): Eukaryota > Viridiplantae > Streptophyta > Magnoliopsida > Asparagales > Asparagaceae > Agave > Agave tequilana. The sequence goes on along the minus strand of JAVJIF010025391.1, from coordinate 60,063 downwards.
ATCTCATAAAAGCATTCAAGCATTTAGTAGAACAATCCAAATTAAGCATGTCAATAATATAGACATTATTTTCACGAAATCCAGTGAGAATACAATCATTGATTTTACAATCAAAAATTTTGCAAGAAGTTTCATCAAACACAACTTTGAGACCATGATCACATAATTGACTTATACTAAGCAAGTTATGTTTAAGCCCATCAACAAGAACAACATTTTCTATTAAAGGAGATGCACCAATCTTAATGTTACCTATACCGATGATGATGCCCTTGGAGTCATCTCCGAAGGTGACGGTGCCACCTTCAACGTACCTTGATAGGGTTGTAAAATTATTAATGTCCCATATCATATGGCTTGAACAACCACTATTAAGGTACCACCTCTCCTTACGTCTTGGAGCCTTGTGGTGTACCTATATCAAATAATTTAAGACTTGATTTTAGTACCCATATTTTCTTGGGTCCTAAAGAGTTAGTGTCTCGAACCCACACAAGATTATTTATCCTATTTATATGATCATAGCAAGATTTAGCCAAATGGCCATTCCGGCCACAATAAGTACATTTATAAATTCTACTATATTTAAAAGCATAATGAGCATGTGGCTTACGAACATGTGAATTGTGAGCATGAGTAGTTTTATCATGAGTGACATATGAAGTGTTGGCATGATGAGTATGAGAACTTTTAGCATGCGTTGTTTTATCATTTTTAGCATGTGGAGTGTGTATATGCTTCCTTGAAAATATTTCTTCTAATTTAGTAGTTTTAAAAGCATATTCTTTTAAAACATCTCCAAAATCATGATTTTAGTTTTTAACAAGGATAATTCATTTTCATCAATTTTTAGAAATTTAGCTTTACAAGCAACTCTATAAGCATCAAACTCTCTTTTCGTTGAAATAAGATTAGAAGAAAGTTCATCCTTTTTTTTTGAAGAATTTGTAAGTTGATTTTTAAGCATCTCAATTTTCTTTTTCAATTTTGAACATTTTACCTTTTTATCATCAAAACTTTCAGAAAGTTCAACAAAAGCATGTTCTAACATTTCTCTACTTATTTCATTTTCATCATCAAGTGGTTGAGAAGTTACCTTGGGTGTGTTTGCCATGAAACACATATTTGCCGTGTCGACTTCATCTTCGGATTCACTTTCCGAATCTCAAGTGGATTTCTATACCTTCTTTTCAACCGGCCTCTTTTGTTTCAAGGAGGAGATCATCTTTTTCTTGAAATCTGGACAATCGGCCATGATGCGTTCAGGTTTCCGACAGTTGTAGCATATGATCCTTTTCTCCTCCTTCCCTTCTCATCGTCTTTTATAGTTGAGCTTATTCTTGTGGTATATTCTCTTTACATTTCTTACAAAGAGAGATAGCTCTTCATCATCTTCTTCATCTTCTTCATCATCGTATTTTGAGGAGGAAGACTGGAAAGCTATTGACTTTTTTTGAGGTACCACATCTTCTCTAGCCTTCTTCTCCATCTCATGAGTCTTAAGGTTTCCGATAAGACTTATGAGCTCCATCTCATCTTTGTCATTCAACTCCTTTAAGGTGGTAGCTTTGATTTCCCATGACGAACGAAGAGCACGAATCACCTTGCACACCTTTTGGTCGTTGCTTATTTCATCACCTAGAGAAGAAAGAGCATCGGTAATCTTAGTAAACTTGATAATCATTCATCAATAGATTCATCTTCTAGCATTCTAAAACTTTCATATTGGGAACGCAAGAGATCTATTTTAGCTCTCTTGACTTGTGATGTTCCCTCATGAGTGACCAATAAGTGTTGCCAAATCTCATAGGCAGATTTACAATGAATAACCCGTGTTAGATCATCCTCATTTAAAGCTAAAGTAGGGCATTTTGAGCCTTTGAATTAGCATCAAATTCCTTGAAGGTGCGTTCGGACCAAGTGTCCTCCTCACTTTTGGGTCTACTATAGGGCTTGGTCAAGGACTTAGCAACTAGACTACCTAGAGATTGTAGAAAAATAGTCATCCTAACTTTCCATATGGGAAAGTTGAGTCCATCAAATTTGAGAGGGGTCTTAATGTTATTGGCCATCTTTACTAGTGTATGTATGATGATATGAAAAAGTGATTAGCAAATTTTAGGATCTCTCTAAGGATGTGAAGCCAAAAATTAGAGTCCTAACTCTGACACCAATTGAAATCACCTAGAGGGGGGTGAATAGGTGATAATGCTAATCAATGCACAAATTAAAATGTTATGATGCAACAATCACCCAAAACAAGACTAGAAGCCGAATACCCTGTGAAGGGCTCTGAACTCCTTCCTCGTGATTCCTCTAGATAAGAGTTTGAGGTGCGCAAAGCAATCTTGTTGTATGAATATTGATCGACAATATAGCAATGAATATAAAGCAAGTAAATAAAGCAAGTAAACTAATCACAAACACTGAGATTTATTTCGAGGTTCGAGCACCCAGCTCTACGTCCCCGCCTTCACCCAGAAGGATTTTCCAGCCACTATAATTTTCACAAAGAATTACAACCACACCGGAATACCCAACTCCTCAATCATATTCCTCTAGTCTAGAGGTAGTGGAGCCACAAGTACAAGATATCATGGTGATCAAAAGACCACAAACCCTCTTTTGAAAAACTATTTCCCTTACAAAAAACCCTAGAGAATAATGTGTAGGATTGAAGCTCAAGTTTTGTAAGTGGAAAAAGAAAATGAAATTGAAGAGAGTTTTGAACCTTAAACTTCAGTAAAGAGAGAGAATTTTAAGCACAAAAACAGAGAACAAAAACTTCTTTGAAAACCTTAAACTTGAATACTTTTTGCAAAAGATTGTTGTAATTACCTCAACCCTAATCATCCCTATTTATAGGATAAAGGTAGGGATTAAAGAGTAAACTATTATAATAAATGATTAGGAAATATTTGACCAAAAATCAGCCCCCAAATTTGTTTAGAGATAAAACTCACGTTTAAAAACGTGTTTAATAAAGTAGTCGTTAGGGCTAAAATCAAGCACACGGTCGACCGGCCGGTCGATAGGGTTTTCAAAAATTTTAGCCGTTGCCAGCCCACAGTCGACCGCCCGGTCGACCGAAACAAACAGAAACATGGGTGCTTTCAGTCGGCCGAATGTCATCGACTGATATGGGGTCCGATCGACCGCCCGGTCGACCGGGAAACGTGCACACATGCACACACCCAAACGGTCAGAAGTGCGGTTGACCGCCCGGTCGACCGTTCTGATCTGAAATAGAGCCGATCGACCGCCCGATCGACCGCAACAGGTCAAAAATAGACTTTTTGAAAATAGTTTTGAAGATCTTGATAATTTTCAAAGTAGTTTTTGATTAAGACTTGGTATAATATATAAAATAGAGTTTGTAAGTTTTAAAATATGTTTAAAAACTATTTTGTATATAGGAGAAATATCCTTTAGAGAAATCATGTGCAAAAACTTGTGTGTGAGGAAAATTGAGCTTCAATACTATACACCATTCTTTGACACACTAAAAATATAAAAACAGAGAAATGAAGTCTCTGAGCCGCGTTACACCAAGCTAGAGCCTTCTCTTCTATGAAACCGTCCTCTTTCGTCATTTGCCTTTAAGCATCATAATTCGTTGCAATAGCTTAGAAGGACCATCCATGAATAATACTAAACTGAAACTCATTCTAAACAGCTTATTAGTACCATATAGCTTCTATGTGTTTTGTTATCATCAAAACTTAAACAAATGGAGAGTGTAACCTTTTGGGCCAACAAGTTACTCCTAATAATAACTTATATCGTTGCTTGTTAATAAAAGGCACCATAACCCAGGGAATAAGAGTAATTGCCTGATAATGCATGTCGAGTATTTTGAAAGAATTTATTATGGTATACCGAGTTGTGGGTTCCACCGTGAGGAACTAAGGTAGTATTGGCTACCTATTCAGTTGTCAGTTGTCAGTTGTCAGGGCTATACCTGGATTACGGCGCCACATTAGTTATCTTTTCGTGTGGGGCTGTGATCTTTAGTTATTAGAGCCTTGCGGCTTGTTCTGGTTCAGCGCTAGGGGTGTTAGACCGTGGTATCGGGTATGCACGGTACCCTTCCAAAACACATGTACTACATTGGCAAACAGTTACAACAACGATAACTTTATTTGATATGTGGGAAAAAGGCTGTAGTATGGGACACAGTTAAGTACTACATTAGTTAGGTTAACAATAACCAATCAGACTAGTAACATATGCTAGGTTACACGTCTTGATATTAGTTGATTATTTTAAAGTTGTATAAGTCATCATTTATCTGTAGCTTTATTAAAGATATTGATTATTCAGTTATCTTTTATTTACTTTTATTCATGTTATGATTATGTACACACTGTTTATATGCACGAGCACCCTTCCTTTTTAACTAATTGGGTCACTTTTCTGACGACCCTAGATTTGCACGTCCAGATTGGACATGCTATATTTCATTGATCAGGTGTTCGATGAGCCCGTGCATGTTGTGAGTGCTGGCCCAAGGTTACAATCACCCATTTTTATGGTTTTGATGATAATAAAACATATGTGGTTATTTAGTACTAATCAAGTTCAAGTATTTAAGTATATTTCAGGTTTCTAAGGATTCAATGAGTTTTCTTCCTCTAAAGAAAGTTGTTAAAGACTCAAGAAGGCTCAAGTACGGGATTAAATCTCAAAGCACTCGACGTTGCTAATAGAGAAGCCCGTTTGAAGATCATGTAGTCACCTAGAGCCTTATAAAATATTAGTTTGTAAAAGTGTAGAATATAGTTGTAATGCTCAAGAAGCTACACCCACAAAAATACACGATTTCAAAAAATACAAGTTTTATTGTATTGGTATTTTGCATATCTAATTTTGATACATATATCATAACTTTTTCAAAATTTTATAACAAATTTAGAACATATATTTCATCACCTATACATTGCTACATTACCTATAAACCAATACAAAATATTTTGAAAAAGATTTGAAACTCAAAAACAATCCAGAAAACTATTTCACGCTAAGTCGGTCGAGCGGATGGTCGATCGTTGCCCATTTCAGGCCAAACTGGCTGACCGCCCGGTCGACCGGGCATTTGGCTAAAGGTCATGCATGTTTGTACATATCCTCGGTGTTGGCCCAGAGGCCTTCTACTCTAGTTTTTATGATGACAAAACTCATGAAATTATATATGCATGGATTAAAGTTGAGCTTCAATGAAGCTCCCCCTTAACTCATGTATGAACAAATAAACATAAATATGCAATGAATATGAAACATGAAACATGCATAGATATGCATAAACAATAAAATGCTCTTGATACCAAATTATTTGAGAGTTTAACATGCATATAAAACTTGTACCTAAACTCAACATCTTCTCTATATATGCATGATTGTTTTTTATATGCATGTTTAATGTTTTGCATATATTAAGTTTAATTGATATCTAGAGCATGTTTTATTTTTTTTTTTGAAAATATCATTGGTATCAAGAGCATTTTATTGTTTATGCATATCTATGCATATTTCATGTTTCATATTCATTGCATATTTATGTTTATTTATTTATGCATGAGTTAAGGGGGAGCTTCTTTGAAGCTCAACTTTAATCCATGCATATATAACTTCATGATGATTGACTCATGTAGTTATGTGTACTAATAATCTTGTGATTTTAGTTTCAGATCATTAATCAAGTTATTAGTTGGTGATTAGCTTCAACAAGATGATTTGGAAGCTTTCACATGATGATTCAAGAGCCTGAGCGTCAAAGATCATATATAGCACTTGCTCGGTGGATCAAGGAGTTTTGGATCGAGTCGGCTTGGAGACGGCGCTCTACAAGAAGACATCGGTACCATAGTTTAGTTTTGTGTTTAGATCCAAATTGTAAAGATTAGAATAGTATGATATGCTCAAGTTCACAATACATACGTTTCATGTTTTGGATATTGATTTTCGGTTTTTCCGTTTTGGTTTAACCGAGCTTAGTTTTCATTAATAGATATTATATCAAAACAAGTTTACATGGTTTAATGTATATTAGATTTGTTCTATATACATGCATGCTTCAACTACTTAGACAAACTTAGTTTGATATACCAATTCATGTGTTTTAGGTTTTGTATTTTAACAAAACTTATATGTGGAATTAAAGTCAAAAACATGGACATTCATATTGTTTCATGTATAATGGATTATATCTGTATGCATCATGCCTAAATGTTGTTTAATACCTTGTTTTTATATTTGGATGAGTTTTGGACAAAACGTATTTTCTATTTAAAATCCAGTTTTAGAAAATACGGTTTTTGGTTTTTGGTAAAATTTCTATAACACAAAAATGGTCCATACTGTTTGAAATTTGTGTTGAAATTTTTAACACAAGTTTATATTTCATTGTAAAATGATAAAATTATTTTTGTGTAATTTTAGAGATTTTTATGAGAATTTTTAGGATTAAAATTACATGTTTTTCTGACCTGAACTGCTGCTGCCAGGCTAAGTCGGTCGACCGGACGGTCGACCGTACCAAGTAGCCGGTCGACCGTCTCTGTCGACCGACGTGCACGGATACGTGCACGCTGGCTGCCCCATAAGCCGGTCGACCGCACGGTCGACCGACTGAGAGCAGGTTGCTCTCTGTTTGTTCCCGGTCGACCGAGCGGTCGACCGGCCAGAGAGCCGTTGCTCTCTGGTTCTGGGGACGGTCGATCGTCCGGTCGACCAGTAGCTGCCAGCGGTCAAATGTGACCATTGAATGGTCGACCGACCGGTCGACCGGTGGTTTATTTTTGGCAGGATCTGCTGCCAACGGCTAGTTTTGTAAATGGGCTATAAATACCCCATTGGAAAGAGGTTTTCTCTAAAAATTTTTGGACAAATTTTTTGAGCTTTCTCTAGTGTTTTCACTGCAATCAAAAGAAGTTTTTGGCTTTAATTGAACAATCTATTTGGTGTTTTTACTAGGGTTTGGAAAATCAAAGAAAAGGGTTTTTGGGAAAAGTGTTTGATTCAACTTCTTTATCTTGATTTCTAGTTTTTCCCAAGGATTTTCTTTGTGATTTTGATTTCCATTCCTTTAGTTTTCTCCACACTTATGCTACATCTACTATCTTATTCTATAGGATCTTTGTGTGGGAAAAGAGATTATTTGTGGTCTTTTGATCACTAAGTTGTAAACCCAATCTTTGCTTGGCTTTGTGCCTTACCCTCATTGTGTTGAGGAGGTTGTGCAAGTGGGTAGTATCCCTCAAGGTGTGAGGTGATCCTTGTGTAAGCTTTGGGCAAATCCCTGGAAGTTGTGAGGTGATTGTTTGTTGGCTTGGTGTTGTGCCTCAAGGAGGAGGTTGTGTTTGTAAGGAGAGGAGTTGGGTACTCCTTGTGATTGTATTGCCCCAAATCCTCGGTGGAGGTTCCCTTTGTGGGAGTCCTTTGTGGACAAGCTAGTGGAATTGAAATCCTTCTGGGTGAAGGCGGGGACGTAGAGCTGGGTGCTCGAACCTCGTAACATATCTTGTTGTTTGCGCTTGATCCATTGACTCTTACTCTTTCTCTCTCTTTACTTGTGCCTTGCATTATTTCATATTGATCATTCATATTTATATGCTTGGCTTGGTTGTGTGTGCATCACTTATTGGTTGCATTTTGTGTAATTGCAATTAGATTTTAAATTTCGCATTTAGTTCACTAGATTAGCATAATCACCTATTCACCCCCTCTAGGCGACTGTCAATTGGTATCAGAGCCTACGCTTATGATTTTAGGTTTAACCACTTAGGAGTGAGATCTTGGTTTGCTAATCTTTGTTTGTATTTTTCATTTGCACACATTTAGTTTGCACTCATGGATAGCTCTCCTATGTTTGATTTTTCTAGACATGATATTTGGAAGGCCAAGATGAGTTGTCATTTAAAAAGCTTAGGACATCTAGTTTATCAAGCCACTACTCAAGAATCCTACCCAAATGCTAGCAAGCATAAAAAGGCCAATGCACTTGCACTTAAGACACTTAGAGTATCTCTTAATGAAGATCTTTACATGTGTTTGCTCATTATGATTTGGCTTTTGCAGTTTGGAGCATATTGACTTCTCCCGAGCTACCAAGGATTATCAACAATTGAGAAGATCTAGGAGAGACAAGTCCGACGAGCATTGCCTCATGGTCCAAGGGAAAGACTCGCTGAGGTACAATCGGATGCTCAACTAGATGATAGCTCTACTTCATATTGCTATGGATGTTTAGAAGTTCAAAATTTGAATGTAGAACTTGCCTCTAAGCTTGAAAATTTTGTGGAAAAACATGACCTTTTGGAAAAGAAACATTTTGAATTAAAAGAAGAAATGAAGGATTTGTGCTCAACTTTTGAATTAGTTTTGCAAGAGAAGGAAGAGATTACTAGTGAACGTGACTCACTAAGATCTCAACTAGACCTTACCCTAAAAGAGATTGAAGTTTTGAAAAGCAAAAATGATTGTGATGATATTTTGAAGAACAATGAGATTTTATCTTCAAAATTAGATTTTGTTTTAAATGATAACCTTGTTTTGAAAAACAAAATTGAATTTATTACAAAAGAATTGGATTTAGTTTTAAAGAAAAATGAATCTTTAAAAATTGATATAGATTCTCATGTTTGCCATGCTAGCGTAGATTCACCTAGCACATCTATTGCATGCTCCACTTTATCTTTAAGTATTGAAAATGATATAAATGTTTTAAAGAAAAGTGTTGATTGTTTGGGCTCCACTTTGAGCTAATGTGCTTTGAATCATACACGCTTGGAAACCTTGGTTCGAAAGAAACAAGTTCCATCTTTGCATGCACACTCTCCACGGCATACACATGCTTCCCACGGTCATCACCATCACATGTATGCTCATGTGTACACTTGTACACATTGTGGTCGTAAGGGCCACCTTGCTAGATTTTGCTATGATCGCATATATGATGAAAATTTAGCAACTAATTTTGTTTGGGTTAGGAAAGATACTAACCCCCGTGGACCCAAAAGAAAATGGGTACCAAAGATCACCCCTTTGATTTTTGATGTAGGTGTGGGTTCTCGCATCACGTGAGAGTATTGGTGCCTTGAGGTGGATGCGTTCCAAGCTTAAAGAAAATCATTTTTGGATGCATCACTTTCAAGGAAGGTTTGGTGGGAGGACCACCGTGTTTTGGAGAACTAGAGAGGTGCCTTCATGCATATACTTTTGTGGACTCATTATGTTTAGGATATGTATGTATACTTTAGTTTGTACATGACATACATATGCCTTGAAGTTTAAATCGTTTTGATTATTTTCATGTTTTTAGGTAATTTCAATTGGTAATGAAAATTTAGTTTTTCATTTGTTAATGTTTTTAAAGGAATTTCATTTGAGCTTGAATGCAAATTTTCATGATTATGTATTTCAAATTAAACTCATTCACTCACTTTATTATGTTTCTCATGAGTATGTTTTCATGAGTATGATATGGGATTTATGGACTTTGAGTGTTAGTGATCATGTGATTTTCATGTTTCATGAAAAATAATTTTGTGTTATTCCTTGCTTGAAGGATTTCGTACTAGTTTATATTTTTTTTTTAACTAGTTTGTGTTCTTCACTTTGGTAGAGTTTTTCAAATACTTTATATTTTCAAACCTATTTTTGAAAACCCTACCTTCTAAGGGCGGTTGGATGGGAGACTATACTCATGTATGCTTTATGGTAAAAATCATTTTAAACTTGAACATGATTGGGAGGATAGGTATATGAGATATACACTTGATATTATTGTTGTTTCAATTGGTATCATTGGATTCTTTCATTGGTATCAATATTGACATTTTTGTATACTCATATATATTTTTTTTATATGTATGCTTGTACTTCAAAGAGTATCAATTTCAATTGGTATCAAATTTTTCATACATATATATGTTTTATTTGTGCTTATTATACTCATATATCTTAGAGCACAAATTTTGATCATGATAAAGCTTGTTTTATAATGACTATCTTATTTCAATTGACTAGTTCTCAATTGGTATCCATATACAAGCTTATTCATTGTTTCATTTGGTATTTCATAAAGAGGGAGAAAAACTTGTATTTCATCTTTCAATTGGTATAGTTTCACTTTTGACTTGGTATCAATATGCACCTCATTGACACATTTTTAATTGGACCCCTTATTTACATCATTTTTGTTTTAGACAAAAAGGGGGAGAACATTGTTTTATTGTTTTTAACCCTTTTGTTGATTCCTTGTTTCAAACAAAAAGGGGAGAAAAAAATTTATTATTTTGTTTTTTACTTTAACCCATTTATTGATGATTGACAAAAAGGGAGAGAATTATTTGAGAGTTTAACATGCATATAAAACTTGTACCTAAACTCAAAATCTTCTCTATATGTGCATGATTGTTTTTTATATGCATGTTTAATGTTTTGCATATATTAAGTTTAATTGATATCTAGAGCATGTTTTATTTTTTTTTTTGAAAATTTCATTGGTATCAAGAGCATTTTATTGTTTATGCATATCTATGCACGTTTCATGTTTCATATTCATTGCATATTTATGTTTATTTGTTTATGCATGTGTTAAGGGGGAGCTTCTTTGAAGCTCAACTTTAATCCATGCATATATAACTTCATGAGTTTTGTCATCATTAAAAAGGGGGAGATTGTTGGCCCAGAGGCCTTCTACTCTAGTTTTGATGATGATTAAGTCATGTAGTTATGTGTACTAATAATCTTGTGATTTTAGTTTCAGATCATTAATCAAGTTATTAGTTGGTGATTAGCTTCAACAAGATGATTTGGAAGCTTTCACATGATGATTCAAGAGCCTGAGCGTCAAAGATCATATATACCACTTGCTCGGTGGATCAAGGAGTTCTGGATCGAGTCGGCTTAGAGACGGCGCTCTACAAGAAGACATCGGTACCATAGTTTAGTTTTGTATTTAGATCCAAATTATAAAGATTAGAATAGTATGATATGCTCAAGTTCACAACACACACGTTTCATGTTTTGGATATTGGTTTTCGATTTTTCCGTTTTGGTTTAACCGATCTTGGTTTTCATGAATAGATATTATATCAAAACAAGTTTATATGGTTTAATGTATATTAGATTTGTTCTATATACATGCATGCTTCAACTACGTAGACAAACTTAGTTTGATATACCTATTCATGTGTTTTAGGTTTTGTGTTTTAACAAAACTTATTTTTGGAATTAAAGTTAAAAAAATGGATATTCATATTGTTTCATGTATAATGGATTATATCCGTATGCATCATGCCTAAATGTTGTTTAATACCTTGTTTTTGTATTTGGATGAGTTTTGGACAAAACGTATTTTCTATTCAAAAATCCAAGTTTTAGAAATACGGTTTTTGATTTTTGGCAAAATTTCTATAATACAAAAATGGTCCATATTGTTTGAAATTTGTGTTGAAATTTTTAACACAAGTTCATATTTCATTGTAAAATGATAAAATTATTTTTGTGTAATTTTAGAGATTTTTATGGGAATTTTTAGGATTAAAAATTACATGTTTTTCTGACCTGAACTGCTGCTGCCAGGCTAAGTCGGTCGACCGGACGGTCGACCGTACCAAGTAGCCGGTCGACCGTCTCTGTCGACCGACGTGCACGGATACGTGCACGCTGGCTGCACCATAAGCCGGTCGAACGCACGGTCGACCGACTGAGAGCAAGTTGTGAAAAATCACCTAGAGGGGGGTGAATAGGTGATAATGCTAATCAATGCATAATAAAAAAAATGTAATGCAACAATCAACCCAAAACAAGACTAGAAGCCGAATACCCCGTGAAGGGCTCTGAACTCCTTCCTTCTGATTCCTCTAGATATGAGTTGGAGGTGCGCAATACAATCTTGTTGTATGAGTATAAGATTGACAATATGAATATGAAACAATTGAATATAGCAATGAACAAGAAATAAGAGCAATGAAAGTAAAGTAAGGAATAAGAGCAAGTAAACCAAACGCAAATACCGAGAATTTTTTCGAGGTTCGAACACCCAGTTCTACGTCCCCGCCTTCACCCAGAAGGATTTCTAACCACTATAACTTCACAAAGAATTATAATCACACCGGAGTACCCAACTCCACAATCTCAAGTACAAGTTCTCTCTTGGTGATCAAAAGACCACAAACTATCTTTTGCAAAAGCCTCTTCCCTTACAAGAACCCTGTAGAATAATGGTTAGAATTGAAGCTCAAATATTGTAAGTGGAAAAAGGAAATGAACTTGAGAGAGTTTGGAAAATAAAACTTCAGCGATGAGAGATTCTTCAGCACAAAAACCAAGGACCAAACTCTTTTAAAAGCCTTTGAAAACTTTGAATATTTTTGTAAATGCTTGTTGTATTGAAATCTCTCCCTAATCACCCCTATTTATAGGAGAGGGCTAGGGATTAAAGAGTAAACACTCATAATACTAATTAGGAAGTATTAGACCCAGAAAATACTAATTAAAAATGTTTAGAGAAGAAAAAAACAAATTTAAAACGTGTTTAAAAACTAGCCGTTATGGCTAAAATGACTCTCTCTCGGTCGACCGGAGTTCAAATAAAGTGACCATTGCAGGCTCTCGGTCGACCGCCCGGTCGACCGAAATAAACAGAGAGTGACATCATTTCAGTCAGCCAGCCGCTCGGTCGACCGAAGGGCTTCGGTCGTCCGCCCGGTCGACTGGGAAACGTGCACACGGATATGCACCAAAACTGCCAGAAATCCAGTCGACTGGGTCGGTCGACCGATCTGACCTTACTAGTGTCGGTCGACCGGTCGGTCGACCGCTCAGGCCAAAAATCAAAACTGAACAAGAATTTTGAAGGGGATTTGAAATCTAACAAGATAGTTTTGATTTGAAACATGTATAATACCCAAAATTGAGTTTGTAATCAAAAGGCTTTAAGTTAAAATATTTTTATATATATATAGGAAATATTTTTGGAAATGATATGTGCGCAAAAACGTGTGTGATAGAGCTTCAAACCTATTCATTATTCTTTAACAAAACTATAAAACTAAAAACAAATCTAATGAATTCTCATGAGCAATCTTGAAGTCTTGAGCCATGCAAAGCCTAGCTAGAGCCTTCTCTTCTATGTTCCTTCCTTGATGTGCCATAAGCCTTCTTTGCTCCATGAACCTAGAAGTTCTTGCAATAGCTAAGCAATGGCCTCCAAATATGGTACAAATCTGAGACTTATCTTGAACAAACTTATTAGTACCAAATGGCTCTTATTTTTTTGTTATCATCAAAACTCTAACCAAATGGAGAGTGTAACCTTTTGGGCTAACAGGTTGCTCTCTGTTTGTTCCCGGTCGACCGAGCGGTTGATCGTCCAGAGAGCCGTTGCCTGCCAGCGGTCAAATGTGACCGTTGGACGGTCGACCGACCGGTCGACCGGTGGTTTATTTTTGGCAGGATCTGCTGCCAACGGCTAGTTTTGTAAATGGGCTATAATACCCCATTGGAAAGAGGTTTTCTCTAAGAATTTTTGGACGAATTTTTTAAGCTTTCTCTAGTGTTTTCACAGCAATCAAAAGAAGTTTTTGGGCTTTAATTGAACAATCTATTTGGTGTTTTTGCTAGGGTTTGGAAAATCAAAGAAAAGGGTTTTTGGGAAAAGTGTTTGATTCAACTTCTTTATCTTGGTTTCTAGTTTTTCCCAAGGATTTTCTTTGTGATTTTGATTTCCATTCCTTTGGTTTTCTCCACACTTGAGCTACATCTACTATCTTATTCTATAAGATCTTTGCGTGGAAAAGAGATTGTTTGTGGTCTTTTGATCACCAAGTTATAAACCCAATCTTTGCTTGGCTTTGTGCGTTACCCTCATTGTGTTGAGGAGGTTGTGCAAGTGGGTAGTATCCCTCAAGGTGTGAGGTGATCCTTGTGTAAGCTTTGTGCAAATCCCTCAAGTTGTGAGGTGATTGTTTGTTGGCTTGGTGTTGTGCCTCAAGGAGGAGGTTGTGTTTGTAAGGAGAGGAGTTGGGTACTCCTTGTAATTGTATTGCCCCAAATCCTTGGTGAAGGTTCCCTTTGTGGGAGTCCTTTGTGGACAAACTAGTGGAATTGAAATCCTTCTGGGTGAAGGCGGGGACGTAGAGCTGGGTGCTCGAACCTCGTAACATATCTTGTTGTTTGCGCTTGATCCATTAACTCTTACTCTTTCTCTCTCTTTACTTTGTGCCTTGCATTATTTCATATTGATCATTCATATTTATATGCTTGGCTTGGTTGTGTGTGCATCACTTATTGGTTGCATTTTGTGTAATTGCAATTAGATTTTAAATTCTGCATTTAGTTCACTAGATTAGCATAATCACCTATTCACCCCCTCTAGGTGATTTTCAGTCAGTCGACCGATCGGTTGATTAGTAACCCTTGCATCGACCGTCGGTCGATCGACTGAAAGTCCTTTACTCTCAGGTTGGGGCGGTCGACAGGGGCGGTCGACCGACCATATGTTTTTCCCTTTTGAACTAATGGGCGGTCACCGGGCCGATCGATCGGAGCCAACGATTTTTTTTTGGATGAGCTGGCGGTTGACTGGCCGGTTGACCGACAACCTGCCAGTTGTCTACGTCTATAACGGCTAGTTTTTTGATCTGTTTTATTTTTAATGAATTCCAATGGGTATTTTTGGTTTCAAAGTGTCTAAACACACCCCAAATGACCTAGTATGATTAACAAATAATATTTATCTATTGCCTATGTATATGGGTTATTGGTTTTGGTTTTTACACAAGAAGTTAACACAAGTTTACAGGTTTTCAAGTTTATTTCAAAAGAGAGAAGTTTTTTTAGCTTCCAATCTTCAAGTTCTTTCTTTTCAAAGCTATTTTTAGTTGATCTTAAAGCTCTTCTATTCATTCTAACTAAATTTCATCTCTCACTTCACTTCTTGAGCAACACTTCATATTCTACTCTATAAGAAGTCGTAAAAGAGAGTGTTTGTGATCTTGCTGGATTACCAAGAGTTTTGTAAGCTCAATTAACTTTGTGCTATCTCTTGTGTAGAGGGTTGAGTTGGTGGAGCTGTGTACTCCAATCTTGTATAAACCAAATTGTAATTCCTTTGTGTAAGGTCCCTTTGTGGAAGATCCCTTAAAGGATAGTGAAATTTTTCATAGTAGTGAAGGCGGGGACGTAGAGCAGTGGCTCGAACCTCAGAATAATTTCTTTGTGTTTGTGATTGCTTGTGTCTTGTTCTCTATTATTTTTTACATTTCATACTTGTGTGATTGTTTATCTTGCTTATTATCATTGCTTGCATATCATCTATCACTTTCACTATCGGTGAATACTCATCTGAACAAGGAGGCAAATAAGCACCTTAACTCATTATCTAAAAGAATCAAAGAGGAGAAGTTCTAGATCCCTTCACGTGAAATTCAGATTCAATTCTTGTTTTGAGTGACTGTTTGCATAATTCATAATAAGTAATTTTAAAATTATATTTGATTAGCAAAACACCTATTCACTCCCTCTATGTGTATTTCAATTGGTATCAGAGCCTTGATCTCTACATTTTAATTTAACCACCTTAGAGAGATCCTTTTGCTAATCACTTCATTCACAATTTTATTTTCATCCACTATAGTAAAAATAGCTGTAGGTATTAAGACCCCTCTTAAGTTTGATGACCTTAACTTTCCTATATGGAAGATTAAGATGATCCTACTTTTGTAATCCTCAGGAAGCCGGGTTGCAAAAAGCGGTGACTAAACCCTTTAGCGTACCCATTGGTGATGAGGACACTTGATCCGACATTGCCACTAAGAAGTTTGATGAAAATGCTAAGGCACACTATACGTTATTTCAAGCTTTGAATGATGACGATATTACTAGGGTCATCCATTGCAAATCCGCCTACAAGATTTGGACACCTAGTAGTCACACATGAGGGAATATCACAAGTCAAAAAAACAAAAATTGATCTCTTGCATTCCCAATATAAAAATTTTGTTATGCATGATAATGGCACCATTGATGACATGGTAATAAGATTTACTAAAATAACTAATGGTCTTGCTTCTTTAGGTGATGCCATTGACATCAAACAGTAAGAAAGGTCATTCGTGCACTTCCACTCATATGGAAAATTAAGGTTACTACATTGAAGGAACTAAATAACAAAGAAGTGATGGAGCTTATTGGTCTTATAGGAAATCCCAAGACCTATGAAATGGAGAGAAGGCAAAGGAAGAGATGACACCACAAAAGAAGAAGATGATCGCTTTCAAATTCACTCCCACCACCTCCAATGATGATGATGAAGAAGAGCATGATGAAGAATTCTCCCTCTTAGTGAAAAATTTAAGGATGATGTACAATAAGGCCAAGTTTAGCAATAGAAAAAGATGGTAAGGGAAAGAAGACAAGAAGGTCATATGCTTTAATTGTCGAAAGCCGCGCCACATGGTTGCGGATTGTCCGGAGACTAAAAGCAAACCTTCAACCTCAAAAAGGCCTTATAAAAAGAAGACTCTCAAAGCTATGTGGGACTCGGAGACTGAAACCAATAAAGAAGTGAATACGACACACATGTATTTCATGGCTAATAATAACACACCTAAGATAACATTTGAACCCTCACTTGATGATAGTGAATTAACAATGAATGAATTAGTTGAGGTTTTTGAAGAGTTGTCTAACAACTATGATTTTCTTAAAAAGAAGTATTTAAAATTGAAAAAGAAAATTGAACTCTTCAAAATAAAATTGTTATACTTTCAAAAGAAAAAGATGATTTATCTTCTACACTCATATCCACACAAAAAGTTTTGATGCATATAAAATTTCATGCAAAGCAAAATTTCATTGATTGATAAAATAAGATTTCTATTTTAAAAGATAAAATTAACTCTTTAGGAGATGCATTAAAGAAATGTGAGTTTGTTAAATTTAGGTTGGAGGCAATGTTTCCTAAGAAACATACTCCAAAGAAACATGTTCATACTACACATGCTCATCATACTACACATACCCACACTTCTAAATCACAACATATACATACACATCTTGCTAGACATGCTACACACCAAGCATGTTTATACCCCACACTCCCATCATACTTTTATATATGGTAGAGTTTATTCATGCACTTATTGTGATCGAAAGGGTCACTTAGCCAAATTTTACTTTGATAGAATAAATGCTTCTAATCATCACATATGGGTTCGAAAAGCTAACATTATAAGACCCAAGAAAATTTGGGTACTAAAACCAACCAATTCGTTACTTGATGTAGGTACACACCAAGGCTCCAAGACGTAGGGAGCGGTGATATCTTGATAGCTGTTGCTCAAGATATATGACTTAGATATCAACAATTTTATAACCCTTTCAAGGTACCATGAAGGTGGCACCATTACCTTCGGAGATGATTTCAAAGAAAAAATTATCGGTATAGGTAACATTTAAATTGGCTCATCTCCTTTAATTGAAATATTATTTTAGTTGATGGTCTCAAGCATAACTTTTTGAGTATTAGTCAACTTTGTGATCGAGATTTTAAAGTAGTTTTTGATGATATGTCTTGCAATATTTTAGATAAAAAATCTAATGAATGTGTTCTTTCTGGTTTTCGTGAAAAAAATGTTTACATGATTGATATGTCAAATTTATAATGCAATGCTACATATTTAAATACTTTCAATAAAGATTCTTAGTTATGACATAAAAGACTAGGCCATGTTTTGTTTGACCATCTATTTAGAATTAACAATAAGAAAGTGATAAAAGGTATTCCTTGGTTGAAATTTGAAAAGGACCGCATTTGTGATGCTTGCCAACTTGGGAGACAAACCAAATCCTCTTTCAAAACTATCAAGGATATCATGACATCAAGACCTTTGGAGTTACTTCATATGGATTTATTTGGTCCAACAAAAATCAAAAGTCTAAGTAGAAATCGTTTTGTTTTTATTTTGGTTGACAATTTTTTTCATTTTACATGCGTTTTCTTTTTAGAACACAAAGATCAAGCTTTTTTACATTTTCAAGTATTTAGAAAAAGATTCGAAAATGAAAAAGATTTTTTGATTTTATGCATAAGAAGTGATAGAGGTAGTGAATTCATTAATCATTCCTTTATCACTTATTATGAAGAAAATAGAATCAAACATGAACTATCATGTCCTAGAACTCCACAACAAAATAGAGTCATTGTAAGAAAAAATCATATTCTTCAAGAAATTGTTAGGATAATGATAAATGAATATGGACTCCCTCAATACTTATAGACCGAAGCTGTAAACACATCATGTTACATCTTAAATAGAATTTTTTTGTAAAAATACTTCTAAAATTTTATTTGAAATTTACTATTTGAGAAAACCTAATGTGTTTTATTTTAAAGTTTTTGGTTGTAAATACTTTATTTTAAACACTAAAGATAATTTAGAAAAATTTGATGCCAAATCTTATGAAATTATATTTATTGGATATTCAAATACTAGTATGGCCTATAGAGTCTTCAATAGATCTACTTTGACTATTAACGAATCTATACATGTCAAGTTTAAGGAATCTAATATTTTTGTAAAATGTTGTAGAGATTGATTTCTTAGGAGAAGATATGGAGAAGATAACCTTGAAGGACTCAGTTATAGAAAAAGAAAAGCCAAAAATTGATGAACAAAGTGAAGCTCAAGAGGTTGAAGTGGAGCCAACATAACCACATCCAAAGGATTGGAGATTTGCTTCAAATTATCCCAAGAACCTCATCATAAGTGATGTATCTAAGCGGGTAAATATTCGATCCAAACTCCATGATTTATTTAGCCATTTTGCTTTTATTTCACACATTGAGCCTAAAAACATCCTCGAAGTCGAGGCTGGTTTATATTGGCTGCTTGCAATGCAAGAAGAGCTCAATCAATTTGAGCGCAACCAAGTTTGGCATATTATTTCTAGACCACATGATAGACCAACTATTGGTACTAATGGATTTTTAGAAATAAGTTGGATGAGTCGGGTAATGTCATTAGAAATAAAGCTAGGTTAGCTCAAAATTACACCCAAATCAAAGTTATCTATTTTGAGGAAACCTTTACACCTGTAGCACGGCTTGAAGCCATACGAATGACACTTGCCTTTACTTTATTTAAAGATTTCAAACTTTTTCAAATGGATGTCAAAAGTGCATTTTTAAATGGTTTTATAAAAGAGAAATTGTATGTTGAACAAACCCTCGGGTTTGTTGATCTTACACATCCGGACTTTGTTTTCAAACTTGATTAAGTTTTATATGGTGTAAAACAAGCTCCAAGAGCGGGGTATGAAAGGCTTTCAACCTTTTTACTTTCAAATAATTTTGTTAGAGGTATAGTTGACACCAATTTGTTTACAAAGCATGTAGATAGTGATATCCTAATTGTTCAAATTTATGCTAACGATATTATTTTTGGATTTACTAATAAAAAACTTTATAAAGAGTTTGAATCATGCATGAAAAACGAGTTTGAGATGTCTATGATGAGATAACTAAACTACTTCCTTGACTCCAAATCAAGCAAAAGAGTGATGGAATTTTCATCAATCAAGCCAAGTACATAAGAGAACTCATCAAGAGATTTGGGCTTGAAGATGCAAAGCTAAGTAAGACTCCCATGGCCACTACTACAAATCTTGACAAGAATGAACAAGGTATAAATATAGACATTAAACTTTATAGAAGCATAATTGGTAGTTAACTTTATTTAACGGCTAGTAGGCCGGACATTATGTTTAGTATGTGTCTATGTGTTAGTTTTCAATCTTGTCCTAATTAGTTCACTTAATTACCGTAAAACACATTATTAGATATCATAAGGACACTATTGAAATGGGCTTATGGTATCCGAAAGCCAGACAATTTTTCATGTCAAGTTAATAGGATGCCGACTATGCCGGTTGTAGAGTAGATAGGAAGAGCACTAGTGATACTTCTCAATTTCTAAGAAATTATCTTATTTTTGGTCTTCCAAGAAATAAAATTTTGTAACCCTCTCAACCGCCGAGGTGGAGTATGTTGCGGCCGGGGCTTGTTGTGCACAAGTCCTTTGAATGAAAATACTCTCCTTAACTATGATTTGCATTATGACCACATTAAAATATTTTGTGATAATGCTAGTACCATTCATATAAAAAAAATGCAAATTAACATAGAAAAGATAAGCATATAGATATTCGATATCACTTTCTTAGAGATCACTATGAGAAAGACGATACTGAAATTGATTATGTTTCCACTGATTTTCAACTTGCGGACAATTTTTACTAAAGTACTAGATTATAATAGATTTTCATTCATTTGTGGTGAGTTAAATATTTGTATTATGGATTCATAAGTTTTGAAATTGTTTCATGTATTTTTAAATCCTTTATACATGTATTTTTTAAATTAATATCTCTTTTATGTTGATGTCTTTTCCCTGCTTGATGCATGACAAAAAGAGAGAGATATTTCAGTTATTAAGTTTCTTGTTTTGGTATTTTATGAACTTTATGTATATCCATTTCCATGCTTATACGTATTACCGTGATTTATTGTATTTATTCATTGCATATTGTTTTTGGAGGAAGGAGGATTGGAAGGATGGTAGGCTATATAAGTATATTATTCTAAATTGGTATCATATTTATATATTCATATATGTGTGTCTTGCTTATATTATCAAATCCATTTAAAATCATAATATTTTTTTGTACTTGATAGATAGTATAATTTGAGGGGGAGCTTTTCGAAGCTCTTTCCTATCTTTTATTTTAAATAACTCATATGTTTTGTCATCATCAAAAAGGGGGAGATTGTTGGCCCAAGTTTGTAATCACTCGGTTTTATGGTTTTGATGATAACAAAACATATATGGTTATTTAATACTAATCAAGGTTAAATGTTTAAGTATATTTCAGGGTTCTAAGGATTCAAGGAGTTTTCTTCTTCTAAAGGAAGGTGTTGAAGACTCAAAAAGACTCAAGTACTAGATTAAAGCTCACAGCACTCAACGTCCCTAATGGAGAAGCCCGTTTGAAGATCTTGTAGTCACCTAGAGCCTTGTACGATATTAGTTTGTCAAAGTGTAGAATATAGTTGTAATGCTCAAGAAGTTACATACACAAAAATACACGATTTCGAAAAATACATGTTTGATAGTATTGGGATTTTGCATGTGTGGTTTTGATACATGTCTCATATTTTTTTCTAAATTTTTTTAACAAGTTAGAACATATATTTCATCATCGATACATTGCTACATTACCTATAAACTAATACATATTTTGAAAAAGATTTGAAACTCAAAACTATCCAGAAAACTATTTTAGGCCAAGTCGGTCTTCAGGCCAAAATGGTCGACCGCCCGGTCGACTAGGCTTTTGGCCAAGGGCCGTGCACGTTTAGTCACATTGTAGGTCGGTCAACTGGTCAACTGGTAACCCTTGCGATCGACCGACTGAAAGCCCTTTGCTCTCGGGTTGGCCATTCGATCGGGGCCATCGACCGACGATTTGTTTTTCCCTTTTGAACTAAAGGGCGATCGACCGGGCCGGTCGACCGACAGCCTGTCAGTTGTCTATAATGGTTAGTTTTTAGATCTGTTTTGTTTTTAGTGAATTTCAACAGGCATTTTTGGTTTTCAAGTATCTAAACATACCCTAAATAACCTGGTATGATTAACAAATGATATTTATCTATTGTCTATATATATGGGTCATAAGTTTTGATTTTTACTCAAGAAGTTAACACAAGTTTATAAGTTTTCAATTTTGTTTCAAAAGAGAAAAGTTTTTCTAGATTCCAATCTTCAAGTTATTTCTTTTCAAAGCTATTTTCAATTGGTCTTTAGGCTCTTCTATTCTTTCTAACTAAATTTTATCTCTCACTTCACTTCTAGTAACATTTCATATTCTACTCTATAGGAAGTGTAAAAAAGAGTGTTTTTGATCTTATTGGATCACCAAGAGCTTTGTAAGCTTAATTAGTTTTGTGCTACCTCTTGTGTAGAGGGTTGAGTTGGTGGAGTTGTGTACTCCGGTCTTGTGTAGACCAAATTGCAATTCCTTTGTATAAGGTCCCTTTGTGGAAGATCACTTAGAGGATTATGAAATCCTTCATAGTGGTGAAGGCGGGGACTTAGAGCGAAGGCTCGAACCTCGGAACAATTCCTTTGTGTTTGCGATTACTTGTGTCTTACTCTCTATTGTTTTTTATATTTCATACTTGTGTGGTTGTTCATCTTTCTTATTATCATTACTTGCATATCATCCATCACTTTCACTATCGGTCAATACTCACCTAAATAAGGAGGTAATTAAGCACCTCAACTCACTAGAGGAATCAAAGAGGAAAAGTTCTAGAGCCCTTCACAGGGAATTCGGCATCTATTCTTGTTTTGAGTGACCATTTGCATAATTCATCATAAATAGTTTTAAAATTGCATTTCATTAGCAAAACACCTATTCACCCCCCTCTATGTGTATTTCAGTAAGAAGTATGGAGTTTCTCTCTACCTTATTCTAGTATTCTTATCCTTCTTACCTTCCTTTATTCCTGCGATTATTCCTTGATTCATCTATATCAGATTTCGCTTCTATTAATAATAAAGAAAGAGTTTAGAAAATCTTAATCTCGTTTCAATATAACCGTGTAGCAATGGCTAGACGGGTTGATCCACAAGGAAGTATGCGATGGAAACTTTTCGGAATGATCTTCTCTGTAATTGGCTTGAAAAGAAAAGGAGATATTGATTGTGAGAATTAGATTTAATCAAGCTAAAGAATTATAGTTTACTAATCACCTACCAGAACCAAAGTATTAGTCTCAAAGAGTGAACATCATATTGAATGAAGAATTACCTACCCAAGGGTTTTGATTGAGAATCAAGCAAGATGAATAAAGATGTTGTAACCCTAATTAGTTTGCACTAATAAAAATTAAACTATAGTTCATCTTAATGTCAAAGAATAGCATAAGAAAAGCCCACTTAAAATTATGCTATCAAAGTAGTTAAATATGAACCATGAATTACCATTTAAAACGTGCAACCAAAATAAGTTAAACTAAATTATTGATTCACCTTTAAGAACACCAATTTTAATCGTAGGCTTTCTAACAAGCATAGATGTCAATCTGTTCATCTTTTAAACTAAACAAAGATTGATCGAGAGATTAGCAAACTATAGGTTTAATTAGTTATTCATATTTTTATTTTTAATTTCAATTTTTATTTCGGATAAGAAAAGTTGCATGAGAATTAAAAGAAGAAAATTAAATAATCTAAGCAGAAAACTAAATTGAATTGCAAAGAAAAAAAATGAAGAACTTTTTATTGGATATCACTGACCAAGTACAAATCTCCTCTGCTTCTTCAACAATCTTCTTCTCCAAATAACAAAAACGAAAAATACAAGAAAATCTGGAAAGAAGAAAAGATCTAAAGAAAATCCTAAGGTTCAGCTCTTCGATCCCCCTCCTTTGTTGCTCTGCAGGGGTATTTATAGGAGTTTTAAGACTTAGAGTCCCAGTACAACTCGCCTAGGAAATCGCGTTGCTAGATTAATCCAATAGGCCGCGTTTCCGCGGTTATGGCCGCGTTTTCGCGGCAATAGCGTGGCCAATGGCCACGCGCTTTCTCGCATGGCATTCTCTGGTCCGTCCATCTGGGCGCCTCCTTTTGGATTCTGCATTCAGACCCTCTATCTTGAGAACTCGGGATAACTTGGGAAGCAAGTTATCAAAAATCCGAATTTGAAAAGGATTTGTTCCCTTTATCTTTATCTTTAAGCCTTTCTTCCCTTTATCTTTATCTTTTTATTGCAAGCAATCAAGTTTAAGTAGAAGTTCATCTCTATTTTAGGATAAGGGTTCATCTTATCCTTTTCCTCCTCCTCTTTATTTGAATAGCAATTAGGAGTTCTACTTTATCCTTCCTCTTCCTCCCCTAGATTTTAAATTAATAATTTAAAATCCAAGTTTATATTAGGTTAGATAAGGTAGAAGCTTTTAATTTACTACAATAAATTATGCATGTGGGCTTGTGGGATTTTTGGGCTTATGGGATTCACTTGTGCTTTATTTCTTTATTTTTTAATTACTCAAGGCCTGCACAACATTAAACAATAAAATATTAGTAGCAGTGCTTAATAAAAGAATAAATAGAAAAATATGATGATAAATATACACTTTTGACTACCTATCACACCCCCACACTTATCTTTTTGCTCGTCCTCGAGTAAAAATAAAAAGAAAAAGGAAAAGCAAAGAAAAACTAACCTATCCTAACTCACTTTCGTAGGAATCACAGTTGCAGTTAACACGTGTAATAACCCGTTAAACCTCTAGGTTACCCCTAGAGGACTTGTGTTGTCTCGTGAGGGTTTTCAGTGGATTACACCAACAAAATCCATAAAAGAAAAAAAGAAAAATGTTAGTGATTAATTAATTTATTTATTTATTTTGAAAAAGGAGAGAAATATTTGAAATATGTTTGAAGAAACTAAGCAATCTATAAGTTTTAGGATCATCATTTTTATTCATTCTTGAACTTAGTCTCTATACAATAATTCGTTATCAATTTTAGGTAAGGATTAAAATTGAATTTTTATATAGTCTTTTTTGTTACCCTAAGTCATATGCATCCTTGTGAACGTGAATCTTTACTAGGGATTCTTTAACTTAAACTCCCATGCCTCTTTATTATATATATATAATATGCATAACTCATCTAATTTTATTTTGTATACGTATCAAGGCTTCTTGAAGCCCTCATACTTAACTAATTGACTATTAGATGTGTTAGTACATATATAGATAATATTTCTTAGTTTTTTTAGGCTTTCTAATTTACCTATGTAGCGAGCATAAGGTCAGTGGCTCCTAAACCGGCCGGTTTTAGGGCACAGGGTGAGAAAACACCCCACGCACTTAAGAACTCGAGTGAACTAGGCCACAAAATCGAGGACTTTATTTATAAAATCACCTTTAGGCGTGAATACTTATACTTCTTGAGGCACATGTATCCAGCTTAATTAGTGAACTTTTTTTATATTATTATATTTTTATAAGGCACAAGAGCCTTTGTCTTAGAATCCTAAATGTATAAGTGTATTAGGCATGCACATTTCTTTAAGGTAAAAATCAAGACTAATTAATTATTTAATTTTTTCTCCTATACCTAAACAATCCAATAATTTATTTTATTTTGATCAAGTTTTTAGAAATCCTAATCATGATTTTTCTAATTCTTAAGATTAACTTGGATTTCTTTTAAAAGCTAAGTCAAAATATTGTCTCCTTTTCAAATATATTTTTTTATTTTTTTATTTTTATTTTTGTTAAGTTAATAACCTAAGGTTAGTGAGTTATGTTAACAGCAACCTACAATTAGTCAATAATCTATGTTAAAATTAATATATTTTTTATTATTATTTATTATTTTTTTATTATTAAGGTTAGTACCCTCCCCCATACTTGTCTTATGCATTGTCCCTAATGTATGCACGTATGTATAAATGCATGAAATGAACTGACAGAGAGGTAGAGTTACCGATACATTGGGTCAAACAGACCCATGACTGTGTCTGCTTCCGATACTTATTCAAAAATAGTTTCAGACGTTGACCATTTACCTTAAATTCATTTCCATTCTTAGGGTCGTATATCTCTTTGGCTCCATATGGAAATACAGTCTTAACAATGAAAGGCCCTGTCCATCTTGATTTCAACTTTTCGGGAAAAGAGGTGAAATCTAGAGTAATAGAGTAAGACTTTTTGTCCTTGGATAAAAGTTTTTCTCATGATGAACTTATCATGAAAAACCTTAACCTTATCTTTCATAATCTTCACATTTTCATACGCCTCATTCCTTAACTCCTCAAGTTCAGAAATTTACAATTTTCGAAGTGCACTGGTCTTATCTAGATCAAAATTCAGTTGTTTAATTGCCCATAAGGCTCGGTGCTCTAACTCAACAGGAAGGTGGCAATCTTTTCCAAAGACTAATCTATAAGGAGACATTCTTAGAATCGTTTTAAAGGCGGTCCTATATGCCCATAAGGCATCCACAAATTTAGTGGACCAGTCCTTCCTATTTTGATTCACAGTTTTCTTCAAGATAAGCTTAACTTGCCTATTTGAGACTTCTACCTACCCACCAGTTTGAGGATGATAAGGTGTAGATAACTTGTGTGTTATGACATATTTTCGTATAAGATCTTCAAAAGTTCTATTGCAAAAATATGTACCATTATCACTAAGTATGGCACGAGGGGCTGCAAAGCGTGATTAGATGTTTTCTTTCAAGAACTTGACAACAACTTTATTGTCATTTGTCTTGCAAGGGATGGCTTCAACCCATTTTGATACGTAATCTACAGCCAACAAGATGTATTGGTGCCCAAATGAATTAGGGAAGGGACCCATAAAATCAGTGCCCCAAACATCAAAGAGTTCTACTTCTAGAATTGGGTTTAGGGGCATCATATTACGTTTTGAAATCCTTCCTATCATTTGGCATCTTGGTCAAGTTTTGCAAAAGTCAAATGCGTCTTTAAACAAAGTGGGCCAATAGAAGCCACTCTATAGTACCTTTTCGGCTGTTTTGCGGGGATCAAAGTGTCCACCGCAAGCAAATTCGTGATAAAAGGGTAGAACACTTCTAGTTTCCTCTTCGGGAACACATCTCCTAATTATTTTGTGGCTACAATATTTGAAGAGGTAAGGGTCCTCCCATATGAAATACCGGACTTGGGATAAGAACTGGTATCTATCCTGTTTTGACCAACTAGATGAGGTTTGGTTTGTGACTAAGTAATTAACTATATCAGCAAATCATGGTTTCGTAGAGATGGCTAAAAGTTGTTCATTGGGGAAATTATCATTGATGGGCAGTTCGTCGGAAGGTGCATTTGGCACACGAGAGAGATGGTTGGCGACGATATTTTCAACACCCTTTTTATCTCAAATCTCGAGATCAAACTCTTGAAGGAGGAGGATCAACAGATGAGTCGGGCCTTCATATCCTTCTTGAGCAAAAGGTATCAAATCACTGAATGGTCGACGAAGATAGTGGTTTTGGTCCTAAGTAGGTATGAGCAAAATTTCTCCAAAACAAATACTACAGCTAAGAATTCCTTCTCAGTAGTAGTATAGTTTACTTGGGTTTCGTTTAGTGTCCTGCTTGAATAATAGATCACGTGCTGCTTATTATCTTTACATTGTCCTAAGACAGCGCCTATAGCAAAACTGGAAGCATCACACATGATCTCAAAGGGTTTGGACTAGTCCGAGGTGAGATGATAGGTGCAGAGATAAGTTCCAAATTTAGCTTCTCCTATGCGCTACGACACTTGTCATCAAAGGTGAAGGGCATGTCTTTGGCTAAAAGGTTTGGGTCTAGCAATTTTGCTAAAATCCCTAATGAACCTAAGGTGAAACCCGGCGTATCCTAAAAAGGAACGAATATCTTTCACGCATCGTGGAATTGGGAGTTTGGTTATGATCTCCACCTTAGCCTTATCCACTTTGATCCCTTTCCTAGATATCTCATAACCTAGGACAATCCCATATTGCACCATAAAGTGGCACTTTTCCCAATTTAGGGTCAAGTTCTTATTGATGCATCTTTAGCACTAGTTCTAAGTAATGTAGACATTGGTCAAATGAATCTCCATAAATGGAGAAGTCATCCACGAAGATCTCCAAGAAGCACTCGACCATATCAGAGAATAGGCTTAACATGCAACGTTGGAATGTCACGGGGGCATTGCATAGGCCGAAAGGCATTCGGCGATAAGCAAACGTCCTAAATGGGCATGTGAACGTTGTCTTTTCTTGGTCCTCCGGGGCTATTGGGATTTGGTTATATTGTGAGTAACCATCCAAGAAACAGTAATACTCATGGCCCGCTTCCAGCATTTGGTCGATAAATAGGAGAGAAAAATGGTCTTTTCTAGTAGCGGCGTTCAGCTTGCGATAGTTTATGCATACTCGAACCTTGGTAGGTAGTCATGTTTGCACTAACTCTTGCTTGTCGTTTTCCACCACAGTAAAACTAGACTTTTTAAGGACCACGTGCACTTGGCTGACCCATTGGCTATTGGAAATAGGATAAATGATCCATTATCTAACAGTTTTATTATTTTGCCTTGTACAGCTTCTTGCATGAGCGGGTCTAGCCTACATTGTGGGTCTATCGTCGGTTTAACCCCTTCATTTAAATGGATTCTATGCTGGACTATTTTAGGGCTTAGTCCCTTGATATCGGTCATAGTCCAACCAATAGCTTCCCTTTATCTTGCCAATAGGTCTTCCTCTTGCCTATTAGTCAAATTGGATGCAACTATGACTGGTAGCGTCTCTTGTTCACCAAGGTAGGTGTACTTAAGATGCTTAGGCAAGGTCTTTAACTCCAAGGAAGGAGGTGGCTCGATGGGCAGAGGTGTTAAGCTTAAATTCTCCATCTCTATAAAACTTGGACTTGCTGCCCACTCAGTCTCGTCAAGGTTGAGATCACTAGATACTAACTCATCATCGTCCTTTGATTCTAGTGTGATCTCCTCTTTGTTTTCATTAGTCATATTTTCAATGAAGTTGACCTCAAAGGGTTAGTCGTTTATGTCGTAGGGGTGCTTACCTAAGTTGAAAACATTGACTTTCTTGGTTATGTCTCCAAAAGTCAATCTCATGGATCTGTTTCTACAATTTATGATTACGTTAGCAGTTGCTAGGAACAGATGTCCTAAGATGATGGGAGTTTGGGACCTAGGATTAGACACAGGTTGTGTCTCTAAAACAATGAAATCTACTGGGTAAATGAATTCTCCTACACGTATAAGGACATCATTGATCTCTCCCTTTGGAACTTTAATTGATCGATCAGCTAATTGGATCGTAACTTGAGTTGGGTTAAGTTTGCCTAATCTAAGTTGTTGATATACGGAGAAGGGAAACAAATTAATGCTTACTCCTAAATCAAGGAGTGCTCTACTAATTTCAGCTTGACCTATTGTGTAAGAAATGGTGGGACAACCAGGGTCTTTGTACTTGATTGGGATCTGGTTGGGCAATAGCTCACTAATGTTAGTGGCTAGAAAACCTTCTTGGGAATATTTGTCTTTCTTTTCTTGGTGCACATGTCCTTAAGAAATTTGGCATAACTAGGGACATGTTGGATTGCATCAAGAAGTGGTATATTGATCCTAACTTGATTAAATACCTCGAGCAGTTTCTCCATATGTGCATTATTATTATTCCTAAGCCTATTTGGAAATAGGGCTATAGGTTGGTGCATTTGTTTTGCTGACTTATCAACTTCAGTTTCTTTGGAGTTTTGTGGAGATGGAGTGGAACTAGATGGAATAGACAATTGAACTGGGTCTGGTGGCATGGATACTTGATTATCAACTTGTTTCCCTGAGCTCAAGGTATAAACCAAGTTACACTGGTTTGGGTCTTGAGCCTCATTGGCTTGTCTAAGATTCCTAGGGTTAGGCAATGGTTGACTTGGTAGAGTTCCCTTTTGTCTTTCTTGTTGATTCAGTTGCATCTCTATCCTAGTCAAGACTTGAGCTAGTGTGTCTTGACTTTTAACTAGAGTGTCTACCTTTCTTTCCATATTCGAGAGTCTTGTTTCCATATGTGTGTTTGGAAAGAGGGTGGAGGACTATGGTTTGAAAAATTTTGTTGATAAGGAGATTGTTGAAAATTGTTAGAGAATTTTGGCCTTATTTGATCATTGTTGTTTGGGCCCCATGAGAAATTTAGGTGATTTATCCTACCGGAATTATAGGTGGATGAATATGGATTGTTATCGGGCCTTGATAAGGTTGCATTCATATGCTCGGGCAAAGTTTTATGAGCTAAAAAGATGGGACATTCCTTGAACATATGGTTCATGGCTTGACAATAAGTACAGCCTGCCGAAGGTGTTGGGCTGACTTGGTTCACTGAGACTGGGTCTTTAATTTCAAGAGCTTCTAGTCTTTGCATCACAGCAGCTAGATTAGCTTCGGTAGCTATGTTTGCCTCAATGGAATGGACACCTCCTTTAGAAGAGCTAGGGCCATTAGTCCTAAATTTTTTCAGAGTTGGTTCCCATTGGATGGTTTTATCAGCCAAATCTTCATATAATAACCATCCTTCATCTTCGTTCTTTTTCAAAAATCCTCCTCGGCACATGGATTCTAATAGGGTTTTTGTTTGATGTTCTAACCCATCATAAAGAGCTTGGCAAAGTCGCCATTTCTTTATCCCATGGTGAGGGCATTGGGCAAGGAGGTCCTTAAAATGTTCGAAGTACTTTCAAAAAGGTTCGTTGGCTGTTTGCTTAAACTGCAAGATGCTTTTTCTAATTTGTGTCATCTTGTGAACGGGATAGAACTTCTTTAAGAAGGCTTTGATGAAACCATGATATGGAACCTGTCTCTAGACTGTAAAGCCATTTCTTTGCTAAGTCTTTCAAAGAGAATGGGACAAAATATAGTTTAATGGCATCACTCCTAGGCTGGGTATTTTCATCATTAGATATACTTCTTCAAATTCACTTATGAAAAAAATATGCATCCTCGGATTAAAATCCGTGAAATTTAGGAAGAGTGTTGATTTATTGTGGTTTTAACTCAAATTGGTCGTCCCTTCATCGGGCAACTGAATGCAAGATGTGAATCGGATTTTTATTCTGGTGGTGAACTGGTCCTAATTAGTCTAGATGTGACTGGGTCTCTCGACCAAGCTGACATGCATAGTTAAAAAATAAGTTTACCCAATCAATCAAGAAAACGAAAAAATAATCAAAAATTAAAAATTCAAATCTAGGGTAAGCCTGGACCTAGATGACTCCCAACTTTAGACTATCTTTAGGAGGTATATTGCCGACCTTAACCACAAGTTAATCGGCCATGTAGGTGGTAAGATTGGTGGGAGGTTATCAGTCAAAGACGTTCCTTAATTAAGTAACCACCAACCTTCAGGTTTTCGGCCCTTAAACCCCTTCGTGGGCACCGATTTGGCGAGAGTTAATTTTGAACAACTTCTTCCTTCAGCCAATCTCCTAATGAGTCTGAGTTAACCTAAGGCCAACGTCTAGTCAATTTTTATTTTAGGGTGAGGGTTGTGAGTGGAACGGAGATGATTTGTGGGCCAAGGAAGGGTAATGATATCCCCACCTTATCTTGTTTATGGGTTTTGCCCTTAAAGTGACTTAGTGTACGTGTAAAAGCAATAGACAAGTATTCACTCAAAAGCAGTAAATCAGCCAAAGGTGCTTCCTAGTCTATATGCAATGCAAACGTACCTTATCGCTAGCACTCTTCAATAGAAATTAAAGAAATTTAAATAGACACGTGCCTATGATGCAAGAGTCTAATTTTTTTAATTAATCAACTAATAGGTTACTGTTAATTAACTAGCAGTATGCAGGGCGATCACAGAGAAATAATATTAAAGCAGTAAAGAAGACTATGTAATTTGTAGCAACCCGTAAAAAATCAGTCAGTAGTGAACTACTATTGCCACGAAACACTGCCATTGTCGTGTTTGCGCGGCTAGATAGCAGGATCTGTTGCTCTGCCTTCTAGGTAGAGGCACAAAGTTGCTATATATCCTTATCTGCAGTTATAGTTCCTGTTCTCAGATCCTGCAAACAGAAAGAAGAAAAAATAATTAGTTCTTTAGAATATCGTACCGTTCCCTCCCCGGCGATGGCGCCAAAATTTTGATTGAAATAGGAAAATAATAAAGAAAAAGTTTAAAAAATCTTAGTCTCGTTTCAATGTAACCGTGTAGCAAGGGCTAGACGAGTCAATCCACAGGAAAAGATGCGATGGAAGCTTTTCAGAACGATCTTTTCTGTAATTAGCTTGGAAAACAAAAAGAGATATTGATTATAAGAATTAGATTTAATCAAGCAAAAGAATTATAGTTTACTAATCATCTACCACAACCAAAGTATTAGTATCAAAGAGTGAACATCATATTGAATGAAGAATTACCTACCCAAGGATTTTGATTGAGAATCAAGTAAGATGAATAAAGATGTTGTAAACCCTAATTAGTTTGCACTAATAAAAATTAAACTATAGTTCATCTTAATTTCAAAGAATAGCATAAGAAAAGTCCACTTAAAATTATGCTATCAAAGTAGTTAAATATGGACCATGAATTACCATTTAAAAAGTGCAACCTAAATTAATTAAACTAAATTATTGATCACCTTCAAGAATACCAATTTTAATCCTAGGGTTTCTAACAAGCATAGATGTCAATCAGTTCATCTTTTAAACTAAACTAGGGTTGATCGAGAGATTAGCAAACTATAGGTTTAATTAGTTTTCATATTTTAATTTTATTTTCAATTTTTATTTTGAATAAGAAAAGTTGCATGAAAATTAAAAGAAGAAAAATAAATAATCTAAGCAGAAAACTAAATTGAATTGCAAAGAAAAAAGAATGAAGAACCTTTTTATTGGATGTCACTGACCAATTACAAAGCTTCTCTGCTTCTTCAACAATCTTCTTCTCCAAATAACAAATAAGAAAAATACAAAAAAAATCTGGAAAGAAGAAAACATCTAAAGAAAACCCTAAGCTCAGCTCTTCGATTCCCCTCCTCTGTTACTCTACAGGGGTATTTATAGGAGATTTAAGATTTAGGGTCCTAGTACAACTCTCCCATAAAACCGCGTTGCCAAATTAATCCAATTTGCCGCGGAAACGCGGCTACTGCGTTTCTGCGGCAATAACGTAACCAATGGCCACACGCTATCTTGCGTGACCTTCTCTGTTCCGTCCATCTGGGCGCCTCCTTTTGGATTCTGCATTCAGACCCTCTATCTTGAGAACTCGGGATAACTTTGGAAGCAAGTTATCAAAAATCTGAAATTGAAAAGGATTTGTTCCCTTTATCTTTATCTTTAAGCCTTTCTCCCCTTTATCTTTATCTTTGTATTGCAAGCAACCAGGTTGAAGTACAAGTCCATCTCTGTTTTAGGATAAGGATCCGTCTTATCCTTTTCCTCCTCCTCTTTACTTGAATAGCAATTAGGAGTTCTACTTTATCCTTCCTCTTTCACACCTAAATTTTAAATTAATAATTTAAAATCAGTTTAGATTAGATTAGATAAGATAGAAGCTTCTAATTTACTAAAATAAATTATGCATGTGGGTTTGTGGGATTTTTGGGCTTCACTTGTGCTTTATTTCTTTATTCTTTAATTACTCAAGGTCTGTACAACATTAAACAATAAAACATTAGTAGCAGTGCTTAATAAAAGAATAAATAGAAAAATATGATAATAAATATGATAATAAATATGCACTTTTGACTACCTTTCACATTTATTATCTCACGTATTATCATGTATGAACATTCATATGTAGTATTGTAGTTATATTGATTTATCATAGTAGATTTTTATAACTTTTTCAGGTTACTGCGTACACGTGAGGTATTCTCTTCGCGTATATATATCACCGACTCTCGTCGCGACTTCATTTTTATGTATTTTGAGAAGTAGGGCGTGACATATTCAGCTGTCAAGAGGGCTGTTGCATGATAGGGTTTCAGAGTTGATTTAGGATTTTGTTTTTGATTTAAAATTGCACTCCAGTTGATTTTCTATTTCTTTATTTGAATTTAGATCATCTAGATAGATTAGGCTTCTTTTTCTTTTATTTTAGGAATAGATTATAATTTCTAATAGTAGTACTCTTTTGTAAGCCTATAAATAGGCCTTTGTATTCTTATTTTATAATCAATCTATTATTCAACTTTTAATCAAAGTACTTAGACTTTTCTTCATATTTGCTCGTGTATTTGAGTTGTTCTCTTGGCTCATGGATTTGGGTCAAAATTTCTCGTGGATTCGGACCCATACCTGGAGATCTCTTCAGTGTTTGTTAGCGCTAAAATGAGATCTAGCCTGCGTCGTTCGTCTTCTTCGCTTCCTCGTTTTCATCAAGTGATATCAGAGCTTCGGCGAATGCTCCACGATGACCAGAAATAATGACGAACAACCAACCCTATCCACAAGGATAGATACTTTTGAAGGAAGGCTCAACACTCTTGAATCAACTATGGACATTACGGTGCAGGAACTCAAGAAGATTTCCCTCAAGCTTGATCGAAACCTAGCCGATGGTACGCTCCGAAGCGGGTTGGATTGTTCAGCAAATAACTCTCTGCCACTACCTCCACCTTCATCAGGTAATCCTCATCCACCACCTCCTCCTTTCTCTAATAACCCTCATCCACAACGTCGTTCTTCTTCTTCGGTCGCTTCCCTGTCTGCATCACAGACAGACGTATATAATATCTATAACTATTTCAGTCTTTGATGATTTAACTTAGGCCACACACACAAAGAATCTAAAAGATAAAATACCAAGTAACAGAAAGCAATTTATAGTTACTAGTATAAATAAGTATAAATTAAAATATAGGATAAACAAGAAAGGAGAGATAAAGGAAAAAAACAAATCATGTACCTGGGTACTGTGATAAATTAAATCAACCCAAGCAATTACATTACATATTTCTAGTAAGCCTATTCAAACTCAGAGCAATGATCACATACATCCTATCATACATGTGATCTGCATATCGAAAAAATGCATCCTTCCAGTCCTTCTTTAATAGTATTGTATTCACAGACAAACGTATCAAATATCTGTAAGAATTTCAATCTTTGATGATCTAAATTAGGCCACACACACAAAGAATAAAAAAGATAAAATACCAAGGCACAATTAACAATTTATAGTTACTAGTATGAATAAGTATAAATGGAAATACAGGGATAAACAAGAAGGAAGAGATAAAGGAAAAAAGAAAACATGTACCTGGGTACTGTGATAAATTAAATCAACCTCAAGCAATTACATTATATATTTCCTTGTAAGCCTATTCAAATTCAGAGCAATGATCTCATACATCCTATCATACATATGATCTACATATCGAAAATATGCATGCTTCCAGTTCTTCTTCAGCAGTAATGTACCACAAACCACCTAGAACCCTAGGGCAAATCCTGATACCATGCGTACATAATGGCACCATGTATTTGATCCTGCTTTCACCTCTTTTCCGATTTTTCCTGTTGGAATTTTGAGCTTAAATTTTTTTAAAAAAACTTTTATTTCAATTTATTCATTTTTACGAGGTTAAATGAGACCAAGTTTCATGAGAAATGCTCGGGTGAGAAAATCTCTCAACAACCCGATTGTGTGGCCATGAATATCTCTTGCAATTACAAACACTAAGGGTCTGAAGCCTATAAATAGACCCCTCCCTCTACTAGCAAGAGAAATTATACAACACTCTCAACTTCTTTCTCCCTCTCATATTTCACTTGAGGCCTACTCTTCATGAGAAGGGCTTCATCCTAAATTATAATTTTCTCCTCTTTCTCTAAATTTCTTGGGCAATAATTCTCCTTCTGAAAGGAGGCTTGCTCTCCATCCAAGAGTAAGTGTTGATGAATACGGGGATCTTTTACCGCTAGAGGACAAAGCCGATTCAACATCAAGACGATTGGGGTGAGCTTTGACCCTTTAGGGCAGCGACATCGCGACTACATTACCTAGGCCAGATTTTGTTTTCCTTTGATTTACTTTATTCCTAAATATAATAGTTATTGTATGCTAGAATAAATAATTGTTGTTTTGTCTTAATTTACTTTCCTGAGAAAATTGCATGTTTAGGAAATAGTACAATTTCATCCAATAATATAAAGGATTAAAATGGATATAATTATTCCCTGTTTAATATATTACCATGCAAACTAATTAAGTTTGCTCGATCTGGCATAATTCTCTTTTGGTTCATGTAGCCTACCCCAAACACTTGAGACAAATGACTTAGTTGTTGTTATTATTGCTACAAACTAATTAAGTTCTTGCAAAGACTTATTTCTGATGCTATTACAAGTTTGCATCTTAGATATTCTTGTCTTGCAAATTCTTGAAAAAAAATGGTTTCTACAAATTCTTACAAGATCTTATCATTTAATCTTAAAAGGTCTTGTCTTTTCTTTACAAGATCTTAATTATTTATTACAATATCTTATTAGATCTTATTTTTTCAAATCCTTAAAAAATCATATTTTTTTTTATTGTGAGATCTTATTATTTAGAAGATATTATTAATTGTTGGAAAAAATCTATCTTGTATTATCGCAAGTTTTAATTCTTACAAGTGAAAATCTTGCTAAAATTCTTGCAAGTGGATATTTCTGCATTCAAATACTTGCAAACGAACTTATTACAAGTTTTAAGATCTTATTAAACTAATTTATTACAATATCTTGTTAAAAATTATCTACATGAACCTATCCTTTGAAATTTATACTTCTTATTTTAAATTCTTGCCAGATCTAAATTCTTGATATGTTTCAAATTATCAAAATTCTTACAAAATAAATTTGCTACTAGATTATTGCTAAATTTATTTCTTACAAATATTATTCAATACATGTCTCTCGTTACAAATTTATAGATTCATATCATAGCTATACCTGCCTAATTCCTATTAAACACATTCTTATTTTGTTCTTATAAATAATTCTAAGTACTACAAGTAGTTATACCTGTCCAATTCATGCTAATAGTTAGCGTTGTCTTCTTATTACAATAACATCATAACTGGCTAACTAATTCCAAGAATCAGACAATACCTCATTCTTGTGAGCCTAATCTAAGAATTAAATGTATTGAGTAAGAATCTTGCAAGTTGAATAATTATTGCAATCTAGCATTTTATGTTATTATTTATGCTTTACTATTATCTTCTGTCACTTGAATTAAACAAGAGCTCTGTATCATTTTTATTCTACATATCCTAATTTAAAAGCTACCAACATAGACTTGATAAATTTTTTGGATTTTATATCAACAGTGGATAAACTAGATTAAATATTGGTTGACCACCTTAGGCTTTTATCAATTGTTGATAACTGTGTTCTTTTCCCCA
Source organism: Agave tequilana (assembly GCA_038442645.1). NCBI lineage: Eukaryota > Viridiplantae > Streptophyta > Magnoliopsida > Asparagales > Asparagaceae > Agave > Agave tequilana. Next base: position 23,071 of record JAVJIF010025391.1, on the reverse strand, counting down.
CACTGTCACCATTTGATTCTTCTTTGACAAACTTAAATTACAACTACAACATTATTTGTACACTTTACATATAGCAAAAATAGGTAGAGGCTCCTAAGTATTCTTAGTTCAATAAGACTTGAAAATTAAAGGGTAAATTATTTTCTCAAAATTTCATATAAATAGTGTTTAATTAAGAAAAGATACTAAAATGGTTCTATATTAAAGAATGCCAAGAGCGAAAAACCTCCAACCTGAGTTACGCTGACCTGGCCAATTAGACTAGTAAAATTAAGATTTTGACTAACCTAAGAATTATAAGATTCTTTATTAAATATGTCATTAGCTTATGCTAAGTATAACCTTAGAAGTGATGTTGTTATCTAGATTATAACCTAGCATACCACCAATATTTAGACATACTTGAATCTGTTAGAATTAACCATCATATTTTGATTGGAGTCTTAACTATATTTCATATTTGAGTCTAATGCAAATAATGACAGGTCCATGCTATTTGTTAGAATCGATATCCTAGTCTATACTAAGTCTATTATGAGAAACAGAGTAAGATTGAAAGTCTATAGTTTGAGCTAATTAAATGAGTGTATTAATCATAACCATCTGCAGGATAGTTAATAATCATCTATAGCTTTGCCCCCATCCAACGCTAATTGAGATCTATTAAAGCTATGTTGCTTAAAATGAATGACTTTCTTATAATCTAGTCTTATAATTGAGATCAAAAGACTACCTCCTAATCTCATTATTATTTTGACTATTACCCTTAATTTAGTGTTATCAAGTTTTGGATTTGGTCCTATTGGACATTCTAAAAGTTAGACTTTAGTTTTTGTTGGCCCAATGGCCTTCCACTCTAGTTTTGATGATGATCAACACTCATGTAGTTATGTTTACTAATATTCTTGTGTTTCTAAGTTTCAGATCATTAACAGGATATTAGTTGGTGATTAGCTTCAACAAGATGATTAGAAGCTTATCATGGTGATTCCGGTGCCAAAGCTTAAAGATCATACCTTTGCACTTGGAGAATCACGGAGTTTGGACCGAGTCTACTTGAAGATGAAGATCGTCAAGAAGACTTAGGTATCCTAGTTTGGATAGAGTTTTAGATCCATTTGTAAAGCTTAGTTTAGTTGATATGCTCAAGTGCACAAAACACACACGTTTTATGTTTGGTATTTGGTTTTTATGAATAGTTGATCAAAACAAGTTTACATGTTTTATATGTATACATACATGGTTTAACTTGCTAAACAAACTTATTTTGATATCCCTATTCATGTTTTGGAAAAATCAAGTTTGATAAAAATACCGGTTTTTTGTTTTTGATAAAATTTGCAAGACACAAAAATGAATTGATATGTTGATATATTGTCTTGAAATTTTTATCACATGTTTATGTTTTAACATAAAATGATAAAACAAGTTTTATGGAATTTTCAGAAATAATAAAAGATTTTTATAAAATTTTTTCTCAAAATTTCTGACCTTGTTTTTGTGCTGACAGGCTGGTCGGTCGACCGTGCCGGTCGACCGCACCAAAGGGCCGGTCGACCGGGACGGTCGACCGATGTGCACAGATGTGCACGTCTGTTAGGCACATAGCCGGTCGACCGGGCCGGTCGACCGAGTTGAGAGCTCTGCTCTCGGGATTTTTCGGTCGACCGGACGGTCGACCGCTATTGCCCAACGGTCACATTTTTGACCGTTGGCGGTCGACCGGGGCCGGTCGACCGTGGCTGTCAGAACTGCCACATCAGCCTAACGGCTAGTTTTGTATAGGGGCTATATAAACCCCATCTCTTTGGGGATTTTGGCCAAGATTTTTAAGAGGAAAAATTCCAGTTTTCTGAAGTGTTTAAAAGAGTTTTAAAAGTAGTTTTTTGAGCTAAAAACTTCTAATCTTTATTGTTTTGGGTTTTAGAAAATCAAAGAGAACTAGGTTTTGGGATTTTGATTTGATCTTTTATTTCTATCATATACAAGAGATTTCCCAAGTAGTTTTTTCTTGTTGCTTGTTTCCAAAAACACTTAGTTTCCACACTTGAGCCATATCTTCTATCCTAATCTTTTTAGGATCTTGTTTTGTGGAAAAGAAAAGAGAAAAGAAAGAGAGATTGAGTTTGTGGTTTTTGGAACCACTTGTTGTAAACACCCTTATTCTTGTTGTATCCCTCTTAGGTAGAGGTGATCGGGTGATTGGTTTGCTCCCTCTAGTGAGAGGTGGAGTTTGGTTGTAGACCCTCTTCGGTAGAGGTGTTGGTTGTTGTTGTTGTATTGGCTACGGGCCTAACCCCTCGGTTGTGAGGTGGTTGTTGTTGAGAGAGGAGTTTGGTACTCCTAGAGTTGTAAGAAATCCTCTTCGGTAGAGGTTCCCTCGGTGGGAGTTGAGATAGTGGAAATCCTACACGGTGGTGTAGGCGGGGATGTAGAGCAAGGTGCTCGAACCTCGAAACAAATCTTTGTGTTAGCGTTTGATCCATTGTCTCTCTAACCCTTACTCTCTTTACTTTGTGCAAGCATCATTCATTCATTGCATACATATCTTATACATTGCTTGTGTTGCCTTGCATCTTTTATATTGCAGTTCGTTCTTATATGCTTGGCTTGATTGTGTGTGCACATATTTCATATTGCTTGGATTGCTTGTGTGTGTGGGCCTAATTTGTACTCATCCAACAAGAGCTTCACATAGCACCTCAACCCATTTCAAGGGGAATCAAGAGGAGTTAGTCCAGAGCCTCGCATGGGGAATTCGGCTACACTTGTTGTATTGTATCAAGTTTGTGCAACATTTGCATTAGCTTCCGCATTTAGCGCACTTAGTTTGCATTTAGTTTCTTAGATTAGCACTTACACCTATTCACCTCCCCCTCTAGGTGTTTTTCAATTGGTATCAGAGCTAGTGCTCCTGATACTTAGGCTTAACATCCTAGGAGTGAGATCCATTTGCTTGCTAATCTACATTTGCATTTGATTGTTCGCACATATTTAGTTTATACCATGGACTTCATGACCCCACCTAGTTTTGACCCTTCCAACATTGATGTTTGGAAGTATAGGATGTCCATGTACTTAAAGACCCTAGGTTTGCATGTTTTCCTTGCGGCCACCAAGAGATGTTATCTTGGTGATTGCAATCATGTAGGGGCCAATGCACAAGCCCTAGAGGCCATTAGAAGCACTTTATCTAAAGATTATCTTTTATGTGTTTCTAACTTTGATTCGCTTTTGTAGTGTGGAACAAATTGACAACCACCAACACCTCCAAGCTTCAAGTCCAAATCCAACAAGAAGAGGAATCTAGTGGAGAATCCGAACCACAACAATGCTACATAGTCCAAGGGAATGACTCCCTTGAGGTACATTCGGAATCCCACCTAGATAGTAATGATTGTGCTAGTTCTTCAAATGATTATGTTGATCCCCATGCCTTAAATGAAGAACTTTCAATTGTTTGTGAAAAACTTATAGAAAAATATAAGATTTTGAAAAAGAAAAGTTTAGGCCTTGAAAAAGAAAATAAGAGTTTGCATGCTAGACTTACCAATGTTTTGCAAGAAAAGGTTGAGGTCTATAATGAAAGGGATTCATTAAAATCTCAACTTGATCTTGCACTTAAAGAAAATAACTTTTTGAAAAATAAAAATGATTGCCATGTTCTTTTGAAGAAAAATGAAAACTTGTCTTCAAAAGTAGATTTTGTTTTAAAAGAGAATGTTGATTTGAAAAATAAAATTATTTTTATTTCAAATGAGTTGAATGCTTGTTTAGATAAGAATATGGTTTTGCAAAATAAAATGATGCTCATGTTTGCCATGCTAGTGTAGCCTCATCATCTAGACTACCTAATGCATGTACCTCTTCTTCTAAGATTAATGATGATATTTGTATGCTTAAGAAGAAGGTAGATTGTTTGGGCTCCACTATGAGCCAATGTGCCATGAACCACTCACGATTGGAAACCTTGATTCAAAAGAAACAAGTTCCATCTTCTATGCATGCACACCCATCACGGCATACACATGCTCCACACGGACACACTCCTCACATGTATGCTCATGTGTACACTTGTACACATTGTGGTCGTAAGGGCCATCTTGCTAAATTTTGTTTTGATAGATTACATACTACTAATTTAGCAAAGAAATTTGTTTGGGTTAGAGAAGGTACTAACCCCCATGGACCCAAAAGAGTATGGGTACCAAAGACCACCCCTCCTATTGTTTTTGATGTAGGTGTGGGCTCTCACATGACGTGAGAGTGATGACACCTTGGAGTGGATGCGTTCCGGACTTAAAGGAAATCATATGGATGCATCACTTTCAAGGGAAGATTTGGTGGAGATGACCACCATGTTTTGGAGACAAGGAGAGTTGCTTCTTCGGTTTTGGTAACAATCCTTTACTCCCATTTATTGTTTACATGCTTTCCATGTTTTAATGTTTATAGCATGTTTTTGATGTCTATGAATTAGTATGTTCATTCCATGTTTATTAGATCCTTGACATACATGTATAGTATTTGAGACACATATGCTTATATGAATCCATATTTAGTGTTCTCACTTTTGTTTAAGCTATAATGTACATCATGAATCTAATACATGTGAATTTACATAGTAATCATGTTTTAGTTTTATCATGATGACTTTTATATTTGTTTTGATGCTTCATGTTTTGAATATATGTTTAGATGTTGTTTTCATTAAGACTAGTTATATACTTGTACATAGAGTGGGCTACAAATAAATCTATATATGTTGAGCTTGATTGCTTATTTGAACCCATTAGATGTGCTAGTATAGTCTAGTTTTGATGATTCATACATTTCAAACTTGTATTCCATTTTTGGATTTGTTTTATGATTGTGTGTTTCACTTCATGTATATGTTTGTATTGCCAAACTTTAAGATATACATGTATACCCCTTGAGTCATTTGCCTTTCATGCAAATCTATATTTGGACTCAATTGTGTTTAGGGATATGTATGTATACTTCATGTTTGACTATTCATACATATACCTTGAAATGAATTTGTTGTGATGAAAATTTAGTTTTTCATGTTTCATGTATTTATGTTTAACTTCATGTATATGTCTATCTAGTTCAAACTAATCTTATACATATACATCTTTTTGAGCCACGTGCCTTAATGCATATATTTTGTGAACTCGTTGTGTTTTGGATATGTATGTATATCTTAGTTTGTATTAGACATACATATGCCTTGAAGATTAAATAAGGAGTTTTATATGATTTTTCATGTTTTTGATGGAATTATGTTTTAAGGAATAATTGAGCTTAATGAAATATTTTTCATGATTATGATCTTCACATATTATTTGTACACTCATATCTATTGCTCATGTTTTTGTTTCTCATGAGTTATGCTTTATTGGTTAGAGTGATGATTATCATGTGAATTTCATTTTTGTTTTATTCCTTGCTTGAAGGATTTCATGCTAGTTAACAAGTTTTCCATTTAACTAGTTGCGGTGTTCTTTATTTTGGTAGTGATTTTCAAACAAAACTACATTTTCAAATCTATCTTTGAAAACCCCTACCTTTAAGGGCGGTAGGATGGGAGATCATGTTCATGTATGCCCTAAATTGAAAATCTTTAAAACTTGAATTATGATTGGGTGGTAGAGAATATGATGTATACACTTGAACTTATTGTTATGTCAATTGGTATCATTGAACTCTTTCAATTGGTATCATTTTGATCTTCTTATATACTCATATATGTTTTGTATGTATGTATGCTTTAAATTCCAAGTATATCAATTTCTATTGGTATCTATTTTCCATACATATATATGTTTGTGTTTATGCTAGTGCTTGAGTTTCAATTTTGTTTAAATTGATTACTTTTAAATTGTTATCAAGACTATGCATGACTTTAGTTTGTAATTCATAAAGGGGGAGAAAATGAGTATTTCATATTTTGTCTTTCAATTGGTATTTGTACTCCCACACTTTATGATTAAAAGTTGTTATTTTAAACATATGATATCAACATCAATTTGATGTTTATATATGTTTTAAAATGAACAATTCTTACAATTGGTATCAATGTTTCTATGTAAAATCTTTTCAATTGGTAAAATATTTACAATTGGTATCATATTTAAGAAATTCAAAATTTGCTTTGGTTTCAAGATTCATGTTTAAGAATTCAAGACTTATGTTTAATTACAATTGGTATTTTCAAAATTTTTGTTTAAAGAAAATATTCAAAGTTTTGATGTGTATTTCCTATATGCAAGGAGAGCTTAACATCTCTCTTACATATAGATTCATGTTGAGTATATTATAAATTGAGGAGCTTGACAACTCGTCTTTATATGATATACGTGTGTAGGGGGAGCTTCACATCTCCTCTTATGCATTACATAATATGTGTTATGTGAATTGGGGCTTGTCATCCCTTCTTCATGTAATGCATATGTGTAGGGAAGCTAACTTAGCGTCTTCCTCTTCATGAATGTATATAGCATATAACATATATTGATTCTTATTTATTGGTATCAAGATGCTTCATTGACATATGTTTAATTGATATCATGTTTGTAGTCACCCCTTATTGACTTTGTTTTTTTGTTTTAGACAAAAAGGGGGAGAACATTGTTTGCATTGTTTTGATTGACAAAAAGGGGAAGAAAGATTTTTACCCCTCGTTTTATCTATGGTTTTGATTACCCCTTTGTTGATGATTGACAAAAAGGGGGAGAAAGATTTATGAAGTTTTATATGCATGCTTATGTCTATGCATATATTATGTTTTAATCTTATAGAGTTTGCTTTGTAATTGGTATCTAGAGCTTATTTTATTCTTATAGAGTTTGCTTTGTAATGGGTATCTAGAGCTTATTTTATTTTGAATATTCCATTTGATATCTAGAACCATTTATTGTTTATGCATATGCAAGTTTCATGTTTAATATTCATTGCATATATTTATTGTTTATCCCTATGCATGAGTAAGGGGGAGCTTTCTTGAAGCTTATCTTTAATCCATGCATATATAACTCCATGAGTTTTGTCATCATCAAAAAGGGGGAGATTGTTGGCCCAATGGCCTTCCACTCTAGTTTTGATGATGATCAACACTCATGTAGTTATGTTTACTAATATTCTTGTGTTTCTAAGTTTCAGATCATTAACAGGATATTAGTTGGTGATTAGCTTCAACAAGATGATTAGAAGCTTATCATGGTGATTCCGGTGCCAAAGCTTAAAGATCATACCTTTGCACTTGGAGAATCACGGAGTTTGGACCGAGTCTACTTGAAGATGAAGATCGTCAAGAAGACTTAGGTATCCTAGTTTAGATAGAGTTTTAGATCCATTTGTAAAGCTTAGTTTAGTTGATATGCTCAAGTGCACAAAACACACACGTTTTATGTTTGGTATTTGGTTTTTATGAATAGTTGATCAAAACAAGTTTACATATTTTATATGTATACATACATGGTTTAACTTGCTAAACAAACTTATTTTGATATCCCTATTCATGTTTTGGAAAAATCAAGTTTGATAAAAATACCGGTTTTTTGTTTTGATAAAATTTGCAAGACACAAAAATGAATTGATATGTTGATATATTGTCTTGAAATTTTTATCACATGTTTATGTTTTAACATAAAATGATAAAACAAGTTTTATGGAATTTTCAGAAATAATAAAAGATTTTTATAAAATATTTTTCTCAAAATTTCTGACCTTGTTTTTGTGCTGACAGGCTGGTCGGTCGACCGTGCCGGTCGACCGCACCAAAGGGCCGGTCGACCGGGACGGTCGACCGATGTGCACAGATGTGCACGTCTGTTAGGCACATAGCCGGTCGACCGGGCCGGTCGACCGAGTTGAGAGCTCTGCTCTCGGGATTTTTCGGTCGACCGGACCGGTCGACCGCTATTGCCCAACGGTCACATTTTTGACCGTTGGCGGTCGACCGGGCCGGTCGACCGGTGGCTGTCAGAACTGCCACATCAGCCTAACGGCTAGTTTTGTATAGGGGCTATATAAACCCCATCTCTTTGGGGATTTTGACCAAGATTTTTAAGAGGAAAAATTCCAGTTTTCTGAAGTGTTTAAAAGAGTTTTAAAAAGTAGTTTTTTGAGCTAAAACTTCTAATCTTTATTGTTTTGGGTTTTGGAAAATCAAAGAGAACTAGGTTTTGGGATTTTGATTTGATCTTTTATTTCTATCATATACAAGAGATTTCCCAAGTAGTTTTTCTTTGTTGCTTGTTTCCAAAAACACTTAGTTTCCACACTTGAGCCATATCTTCTATCCTAATCTTTTTAGGATCTTGTTTTGTGGAAAAGAAAAGAGAAAAGAAAGAGAGATTGAGTTTGTGGTTTTTGGAACCACTTGTTGTAAACACCCTTATTCTTGTTGTATCCCTCTTAGGTAGAGGTGATCGGGTGATTGGTTTGCTCCCTCTAGTGAGAGGTGGAGTTTGGTTGTAGACCCTCTTCGGTAGAGGTGTTGGTTGTTGTTGTTGTATTGGCTACGGGCCTAACCCCTCGGTTGTGAGGTGGTTGTTGTTGAGAGAGGAGTTTGGTACTCCTAGAGTTGTAAGAAATCCTCTTCGGTAGAGGTTCCCTCGGTGGGAGTTGAGATAGTGGAAATCCTACACGGTGGTGTAGGCGGGGATGTAGAGCAAGGTGCTCGAACCTCGAAACAAATCTTCGTGTTAGCGTTTGATCCATTGTCTCTCTAACCCTTACTCTCTTTACTTTGTGCAAGCATCATTCATTCATTGCATACATATCTTATACATTGCTTGTGTTGCCTTGCATCTTTTATATTGCAATTCGTTCTTATATGCTTGGCTTGATTGTGTGTGCACATATTTCATATTGCTTGGATTGCTTGTGTGTGTGGGCCTAATTTGTACTCATCCAACAAGAGCTTCACATAGCACCTCAACCCATTTCAAGGGGAATCAAGAGGAGTTAGTTCAGAGCCTCGCAAGGGGAATTCGGCTACGCTTGTTGTATTGTATCAAGTTTGTGCAACATTTGCATTAGCTTCCGCATTTAGCGCACTTAGTTTGCATTTAGTTTCTTAGATTAGCACTTACACCTATTCCCCCCCCCCTCTAGGTGTTTTTCTGTTTTGACTTTACAAAGTATAATTTTCTTTTAACTAAGTTTAAGATAAATTAAATATCTATTTGAAACTTTCAAATTTTTTTAATTGCCAATAATTTGACCAAGATTCTTGATTGAAAATTTTAATTTAGATTTATATTCTGTCCAAAAATCACTGAAAATAAAGCCTCAAAAGACGTGGACCTCAAACCAAACGTGAGGGTCCTGTTTCAACCCTAAACGCGAATATGGCATTTTATCAACAATATGAAAGTAGAGTTCTTTGACAAATACGAAGGTAGCGTTCTTTGACAAACGTGAAGGTCACATTCTTTAACAAATATGAAGGTCACATTCTCTGACAAACACGAAAATCGTTTTACTGCTTCAAAATGCGGACCTCAGCCAAGGTCAGGTTTTCAACTTCAAAATGTAAGCATTAAAATTACACCTAGAGGGGGGGTGATAGGTGTCTGGCTAATCAAATGACAAATGATGCGGAATTAAAAACTAATTGCAACACACTAAATGTAACCAAAGAGTGTAGCCGAATTCCCGGTGATGGGCGCTGGACTATCTCCTTCAAATTCCTCAATCACCTCTACACAAGAGGGATGAGTACAACTCAAAGCAAAAAGGATTACAGCACTTGGTGGTCTCAATAAACGACACACAACCTTGGTGATCTTAAAGACCACAAATCAATTTTCCCATAAAAATAAGATCCTAAATATAGGATAGAGATGATAGCTCAAGTGTGAGAAAACAAAGTGTTTGGAATGAAAATAACAAAGAAAAACACTAAATAGATATTGAAATCAAGATCAAAACCAATCTCCCAAAGGCTTTCTTTTCTTTGATTTTTTCAACACTTTAAAAAAATAAAAAAAACTTTGTATCCCAAAAACTCTTTAAAATCTTGCTGCAAAACACTAGGAAAGATAGGAAATTTTGCTCTCAAAAATCATGTATAAAAAGCCCAAGAGATGGGCATTTATAACCCTCTCAAAATTTTGCTCGTTGGCAGCAGAAAAGGGTAGAAATGCCTTTCTGGTCGACCGTCCGGTCAACCGGCCAACGGTCATTTTTCTGACCATTGTGCCTCCGATCGACCACTTGGTCGACCGGCCCAAGCCTGTCAGTCGACCCCCAGTCGATCGGCTAGTACCCGAGAGTTGGGTGCTTTCAGTCGGTCGACCGCACGGTCGACCGGCCTTTTAAGATGGCCTGTGCACGTTCCTCGTGCACATCGGTCGAGCGGTCCGGTCGACCGACTCCTGGTCCGGTCGACCGTCCGGTCGACCACCAGCTGAGTTTGGCTGAAATTCTGGGACTTGAAACTAGGTTATTTAATACCAATTAAATCCCATAAAATCACATAAATTTCACAAAAATAAGTTCTTGTAAGATCTTTGAAGAACAAATATGTGTGACTAAATTCAACACATATTACAAAGTACTTGAACCATTTTGTGATATAGAAAATAGGCTTAAACACAAAATTGATATTTTTCAAAAATCAATTTTTGAAATGGAAATCCGATTTTTCTCAAACTTATATAAATACAAAAACTCAAATTTAAATTCTTTTGCAGCATAGAGTGTATGGATAGAATCCAATACACATGTAAAGTGTATATCTATGTTTTTGATATGAAATCCAAAACTGGTTAAATGAAAAACAAAACTTTAAACTTGTGTGTGCATGTGAACTTGAGCATATCAACACTATCTACCTTTACACAAGATCTAAACACAATCTTAAACTAAACAAACTGAGGTCTTCTTGTAGAACTCCTTCTCTAAGTGATTCGATCCAAACACGATCCAACGAGCTTGACTCCAACAGAGTGCTAGATGTGATCTTGACGCGCGAGCTCTTGAATCAACACGTGTTAGCTCCCAAAACTCCTTTGTTGAAGCTAAAACTTACTAATATCTTGGTCAATAACTGAAATTATATACACAAGATTATTAGTAAACTATAACTACATGAGCTAATCATCATCAAAACTAGAGTAATGGGCCTTTGGGCTAACAATCTCCCCTTTTTGATGATGACAAAACTTATGGAGTTATATATGCATGGATTAAAGATAAGCTTCATAGAAGCTCCCCCAAATTCTTCTCCCCCTTTTGCATAAACAAGAAAATAAACATGCATATATAAACTCTCCAAATACTTCTCCCCCTTTTTGTCAATTCATCAACAAAGGGGCGAAGGAAAAACAAGCAATAAAGATATATATGTGATATATATTCATGAAGAGGAGAGACATTAAGCTAACTTTCCCTGCATGCATGCATTACATGAAAAGATGACTAGACCCTAACCACATAACACATAATATAGAATGTATAAGTGGAGATGCAAAGCTCCCCCTACACACGTATATCACATAAAGAAGAGAGGTCAAGCTCCTCAATATGAGATATACTTAACATGAATCTATATATAGAAAGATGTTAAGCTCCCCTTATATATAAGCAATACATATCAATACATTTTGAAATCACTTTTTAAGACAAATTTATGAATTTTCTTTAAATCAACAAAATAAATTTTGATATCAATGAAATTAAATTGTAGATACCAATTGAAAAATGTAGTTGACAAAAACAAATGTTGGTACCACTTGTAAACAAACAAAATTTTATAAGATACCAATAGAAGATTTTTGATACCATTTGAAATTAAAATTAAATTGTACCAATTGAAAATATCTTGTAAATTTTGATACCAATTAAAAGTAAAAATCAAATTTTGGGTAAGCACAACTCATTTTGCAATAAGGATACCAAATTAAGAATAATACTAATTTAAATTATTGATACCAATATTGAAAATATTAGCATATACCAAAATAAAGTATTTTTCATCATAAAGAGTAGGAGTAAGATACCAATTGAAAATAAAACCGATTGAAAGATAAACATGAATTTTTCTCCCCCTTTATGAAATACCAATAAAAATAATGCATAAGCTTGTATAAGGTACCAATTGAAAAATAATTGTCATTATGGACTAAATCAAGCTTAACAAGAAATAATTTGTGCTTTAAAATACAAAGATGTTGTAAAGCACAATCAAATCATATATATATGTATGAGAATGAATATACCAATTGAAATTGGTACTATTGAAGTTTGAGGCATACATATATAAGAAAAACACATATGAGTATACAAAATTAGGATTTTCATTAAAATCAAGTATATCTCATAGCTACCTCCCTTTCATGCACATATTAAAAGATATTCAATAAGGGATACAAGGCATGGTTGCCCAACCATCCGCCCTTAGAAGATAGGTGTTTTTCAAAATTCATGATTTAAAAATATTTTAGCATAATTTGAAAACTCTACCAATTAAAGAATAAAGACTTGTTTAAATATAATTTTGAAAAACTAGTATTAAATCCTTCAAATATGAAAACAAGTCATATATCCCATGAAAACATGAAAATCACACGATTATTGACACACTCAAATAGCAATAAAGCACATATATGCTCATGAAACAAAAATCATGAGTAAAAACCAAATAGAGTGTAAACAGTCATATAATCAACAAAATTATGAAAATAAGCCATTTAAGCTCATATGAATTACTTAATCAAAAACATGAAAATCATCAAAACTAAATACGCTTCAAGGTATATGTATATTTTGTCTAAAATACAAGTATACATACATATCCCAAACACAAATGAGTCCATAAAACTTTTGCATGAAAGGCAAGAGACTCTAGGATAGATATGTATATCTAAAGTTTTAGCAAGATTGACATATACATAAGCTAAATTATTACAAAAATAGGAATACAAGTTGAAATGCAAGAATCATCAAAACTAAGTTATGCAAGTACATCTAATGGGTACAATTGAGCAATAAAGCACAAACATATAATAATCAAATATGTCTCACTAGTTGTACAAGTATAGACACAAGTTTTAATGAAACTACTCTAAACAAGTAAACAAAACATGTAGCATAGAAGAAAACATAAACCAATATGATCATTAGGGTAGATGCACATGCTTTAGATCTAGAATATACACAATAGCTAAACTATAGCTAGAATACAAAAGATGTAAATCCATATGAACATGGGTGTATCTCAAAGACTATCTATGTATATCACATGTCTAATTTACATTGCATCTAATATAATGAACATGGAAAATCAAAACATGCAAAAAAAACCAATAATATGAAAGCATATCTATATGGGAGTTAGAGATAGTTACCAAAATCATTAGGGCTAATCTCTAGATCTCTAAACCAGGATGGTCCTTTCACCAAACTTTTTTTGAAAGTGATGCATTCAAAATTGTCACCATTTAGCTCGCAACGCATCCACCATCAAGGCACCAATACTCTCATGTCAAGCGAGAGCCCACACCTACATCAAATACAATATGAGTGGCTTTTGGTACCCATACTCTGTTGGGTCCATGGGGGTTAGCACATTTCCGAACCCAAACAAATTTATTTCCAAATTTGAAGTATTTAATCTATCATAACAAAATTTTGCAAGGTGGCCCTTTCGTTCACAATGTGTAGAAGTGTATACATAAGCATACATAGTGTCATGTGTGTGAGCATGATGAGCATGTGCATGCCATGGTCTGTGTGCATGTATATATGGTGCATGTTTCTTGCGAAACATGGATTCCAATCTCTTGTGACCCATAACATATTGGCTCAAAGTGGAGCCCAAATAATCACCACTCTTCTTCAAAACACATATATCACTTTCAATAATTAAAAAAGATGTGGAGCAACTAACAGGTTTATCCATAGAAGAAGAAGTAATAGGTACATGACAAACATGAGTAAAAAATTATTTTTCAAAGAAGAGTTTTCATTTGAAACAACTTTCAATTCTTTTGAAATTAAAGCAATTTTAATTTTCAAAGATTCGTTCTCTTTTAAAACAATTTCAAGTTTTAAAGATTGAATCTCATTTTTCTTCAAAACAATATCAAAATCATTTTTATTTTTCAACATTTCATTTTCCTTTAAGACAAGGTAAAGTTGTTTTTCAAGGAATCTCTTTCACTTGAAATCTCAACCTCTCTTGCGAAACCAAATCAAGTTTTGAAAACAAATTTTTATTTTCTTCTTTTATTCAAAGCTTTTCTTTTTCAAAACTTTATACCTTGCTAGCAAGTTTTCATAAACAATAGATAGCTCTTCATTTAAAGCATCGGCATCCATAAGGTCATCACCTGAAGAACTAGAACTATCATCTAGTTGAGTTTCTAATGTACCTCAAGGGAGTCATTCCCTTGGACCATGTAGCAAGCTTGTTCGGATTCATCTCCACTAGATTCTTTCTCCACATATCTTGTCGTTTGAAGCTCGGGAGATGACAATATGTTCCACACTGCAAAAGCGGAATCACAATGAGAAAACATAGATAAATATTTTTTGTAAGTGTATGCTATCTAGGGCTTGTGCATAGGCTTCTATATGCTTTTTAATACCAAGATAAGATTTCTTGGAAGTAGCAAGGTAAACATGCGTTACTAGGGTTTTTAAATAGGCACTCATTCTAAGCTTCCATATATCAATATTGGAAACATCAACATGGAAGGGACAAGGTTATCCATGCGAGTATAAATAATGAGTGTGCAAATGTAAATCTAAATTAGCTAGCCAAGATCTCACTCCTACGTGGTTAAACCAAATATCAGGAGCGTAGGCTCTAATACCAATTGAATTACACCTAGAGAGGGGGTGAATAGGTGTATGACTAATCTAATGACAAATGATGCAGAATTCAAAACTAATTGCAACACACTAAATGTAATCAAAGAGTGTAGTCGAATTTCCGGTGACGGGCTCCAGACTATCTTCTCTAAATTCCTCTAAATAATAGTTGGAGGTGCTATATGAAGCTCTCTTGTTCAACACTACTGAAGGCACACAATCAATACCAAGCATATATATGATATGAATAATATGATGTAATGTAAGATATAAGAGAGAGAGAGAGAGAGCGTTTAGAGATAGTGGATCAAACGCAAACACTAAGATTGTTTCGAGGTTCGAGCCACTGCTCTATATCCCTGCCTTCACACAGAAGGATTTGCACTATATGTCCATATAGGAAACCCCACACAGGGAACTTCAACCAAGGATTTGGTAATAAAAGCTTAAGATTACACAACTCCTCTCTCCAACAAAACAACATCTACACAAGAGGCTTGGCACAACAATAATCACCTCACACAAGAGGGATAAGGCACTAAGCCAAACAACAATAACTTCTTCACTAAGAGGAACAAGGCATAAAGCGAAACCAACTACAATCACCTCTTCACTAGAGGGATAACCATAAACCCAAATCACAATCTCAATCACCTCTACATAAGAGGGATGAACACAACTCAAAGCAAAAAGGATTACAACACTTGGTGGTCTTAATAAACCATAAACAACCTTGGTGATTTCAAAGACCACAAACCAATTTTCCCACAAAAATAAGATCCTATAGATAGGATAGAAATGATAGCTCAAACGTGAGAAAACAAAGTGTTTGGAATGAAAATAACAAAGAAAAATACTTAAGAAAAATACCAAATAGATATTGAAATCAAGATTAAAATCAACCTCCCAAAAGCTCTCTTTTCTTTGATTTTTCCAACACTTTAAAACAAATAAAAACAAAACTTTATGACCCAAAAACTCTTTAAAATCTTGCTGCAAAACACTAGGAAAGATAGAAAATTTTACTCTAAAAAACCATGTATAAAACAGCCCAAGAGATGGGTATTTATAACCCTCTCAAAATTTTTCCCGTTGGGAGCAGGAAAGGGCAGAAATGCCCTTCCAGTCGACCGCCTGATTGACTGGCCAACGATCATTTTTTGACCGTTGTGCCTCCGGTCGACTGACCAGTACTCGGGAGTTAGGTGCTTTCAGTCAGTCGACCGCGCGCTGACGATCGGTCTTTTAGGCTGGCTTGTGCATGTGTCCTCGTGCACATCGGTCAACCGGTCCGATCAACCGACTCCTGGTCCGGTCGAACGCCGCTGAGTCTGGCTGAAATTTTGGGACTTGAAACTTAGGTTATTTAATACCAATTAAATTCCATAAAATCACATAAATTTCACAAAAATAAGTTCTTATAAGATCTTTGAAGAACAAATATGTGTGACTAAAATTTAACACATATTACAAACTATTTGAACCATTTTTGTAATATTAAAATTAGGCTTAAGCACAAAATCGGTATTTTTTAAAAATTAAACTTTGAAATAAAAATCCATTTTTTCTCAAACTTATATAAATACAAAAACACGATATTTAAATTCTTTTGAAGTATAGAGCATATGGATAGAATCCAATACACATGTAAAGTGTATATCTATGTTTTGATATGAATTCCAAAACAGTTAAACTAAAAACCAAACTTTAAACTTGTGTGTGCATGTAAACTTGAGCATATCAACACTATCTACCTTTACACAAGATCTAAATACAATCTTAAACTAAATAAATCGAGGTCTTCTTGTAGAACTCCTTCTCCAAGTTGACTCGATTCAAACACGATCAATGAGCTTGACTCTAACTGAGTGCTAGATGTGATCTTGACGCGCGAGCTCTTGAATCAACACATGTTAGCTCCTAAAACTCTTTAATTGAAGATAAACACCCACTAATATCTCGGTCAATAAATGAAACTATATATACAAGATTATTAGTAAACTATAACTACATAAGCTAATCATCATCAAAACTAAAGTAATGGGCCTTTGGGCCAACAAGCATGTGTAGCTCTGCATTTCAACACTAAATGCGAGCATGGGAGCTCTGCATTTCAATGCCAAAGTAAGGTCCGTATCCAGCATGAGACCCACGTTCTAGTGTAACTGACAGCCACCAAAGTGGGTCAGTTGCCACCCGCATTTTTTCCACTTAATGGGGAGTTATGGAAATATTTAAGGGGTTAGTTGCACCAAAATTCTCTATAAATAACTATGAATATCTAGAGAATAAGCCCGGGAGGTTAAGGGCAAAGAGGTATACTTGATGCTTGAGTCCTAAAGCTAGATAATCACAGAAGGCTAAAGCTGAGCACAAGCCTGCTGAACGCACATTGTGTGAAAGAGAAGATTCAAGAGAGAAAAGAGAAGACGCTTTATAATTAATGAGTTCAAGCTTAATCTTTTTGAGATTTCATCCATTGCTCAAGATTTTATACCTTACCACTGAGCTGTCAACGAGAGTAAGAAGATCCAAGATCAAGTTTCCGATTTAGCTCCTCAACTGAGAACAAGATTCACTCTCGATCATTACACAAAAACTTGATATTAAACAAAGGGGAGATTCAACCACTCTCCCCTCTTCTGTAATCATATTTTTATCTGCTATAATTTTCTTGTCAATTAATTAAATTTTTTTACACGCATCAATTTTCCAACGAATAGAAGATGGAGAGTCTACTGGAGAATATTTTCTCTACCGATGAGAAGGTTGTAGCGCAAGCTGACTTCAAGCTTTTCGAATCAACTGTCAAATCGGTCGTCGTCGAATTCGACTAAGAGAAGTTGTTCAAAACAACTTCTCTCGGGCTCCATTAGTCCCAAATCCATGCGGCAGTACTGCTAAGTATCAAGTGAGACTCACTCTCAAGTCTCTTCGGAGGCCTTTCAAAGAAGAGATTCTTCAGAACCTAACCATAAACTTTTTGATAAAGCAAATGGTTTTAACCTCTCTTGAAGTCCGAGCAACTTCCCTTGGAGCCAATACGACTTGTGATGAAGTCTCCCAGGAGACCCGCAAGACTAGTGCTGCAGCTCAAGGCCAACACAATGACAGAGATCAATCTCGCTGTCATACTGCTCTAGAGATGAAGCAAACTCAGTTTGTAGGGGTTCGCAACAACTCCTGCGAGCCAAGCGAAATGCTGATTGGCGACGATAATCTGAGCTGCGACTTTTAGCGACAAAATGCAATGCTCGTGTGCAGCCTCAAACTGTGCCAAAATGTGAGGTCCGTGTCTCACTTCAAGAACATGAGATTCGCATTCAGCCTATGTTAATATTCCTAGTTATTAATACAATATTAATATTTTTTAAAATACTTATCGGATTTTACTTATTATATGACTTATTACTATTATCAAATATACAAATTATTTTGAGACATTAAATATTAATTTAGATTATATATTATTACTATTATTAATTTAAAACATTTTTAATTACTAATTACTATTATTTCTTTTACTACCATTAATATTACTTGTTATATATAATTATTATGTTATTATTATTAATTATAATTGTTGTTATTGTTAATTACTACTACTATTATTTTGTTGTTATTATTATTACTAGTATTATCATCATTATCATTATAGTATTATTATATTTTCTATTTCCTAATACCCAAAGCCTTTAATCCAATCTCCAAACCCAAACGCAAACCCATTACCCAATATCCAAACCCACAACCTAATTCTACTCCTATATATCATTAACCCTAATTAATCCTAACCCTAATCCCTAATCTTCTCCTTCCTTCTCTCCACAGCCGCTCCACCTCCTCCCTTCTCCCACGCTGTTGAAGACTCGTCGCCTAATAACAGCACTCGCAGCCACGACCTACCTCCTCACCAATGGCAATGACAATGCAAACAACCATGCCACCTCCTTCTCAAGCCGCCATCTCCCTCTTCTTCATCTCTACATCTCCACCGCACCTCCTCCATTTCTCAACCCTGAGCACCCATCATCCTCAACCAATCATGATCAGCCCGCAGCCTAGCTCCTAGCCGCCATTCTCTCATTCCATCACTGAAGCTCCGCAATCTCCTCCGTGTGCTGCCATACCAGCCATGGTCGTGCCATCTTCCCCGGCCGGTAAGCTGACAGTCCTTCCGCATCCTCATCTCCTCCACAACATGCCTAGCAGTCTCCTCCTTCTCTCTTATCGAGCCCCGCATGCAAGACCTACCACCGCTGATTGCCTGCACTAATGGCCGCTGCATCACCTCCTTCCCTTTCACTGTGAACCTCCGAGTTTCACCTCCATCGTGTTCATCTCCTACTATCTCTCCCATCTCTGGTGACAACCACCGCATCACCTTTCTGCCGGCGAGCCACGAACACAACGCCACCACATCCGTTCATCAACGCCTTCCATCTCCCTGCGCAAGCCATCTGAACACCACCCTCACGTTCTCTCTCTCCTTCCGTCTCCCTCCATCTTCCACTTCCAACCACTATGTACACCTCTACCACCCTCCTTGGACACTCCATCACACCCACCACCCTCCGTCGCATGGAAAACACTCAAGCTAAGCTCCTCCTGCAACCACCTCCATCATCATCGCCTCCATCGCCCCCAGTTACAGCCTTGTAGCTTATCATCATGCTCATCTACTCTGTTGGCAGCCTGTAAACTCATGGCCATGCGACGACCACTTGCACGCACTCTCCCCTACACGCTGTGTGTTTGTGTCTCCCTTCCTCTCCTTTTATAACTCTCTCTATGAATATGTATATGCTAGTGTTCTTCTCTTTCTCTCTGGTATGTGAATTTGTGTGTACTGCGCATCGGTGTGTGCATATATACGTGTGTGTTTGTGTATGCATTAGTGTGTGGGTTATTCTCTCTTTGTATGTGCAGTGTGCATATGTGCGTGAGAGTCTCCCAATCTCTATCTCTTTATATCTGTATTCTATTTATGCGTCTTGCAGTTATACAAACCTAACCCGCTTCAAGATCCGACCGCAAGAGTTAAGACCCGAATTCGTGTTTGCAGAGGACCTGACACGTAAGCCAATTCAGAGATCCGAATTTGTTCATGCAGTGTAGAGCCGATGGTGATTCAGACTCAGAACCGCGTCATTTCATTTAAGTTTTTGCTTTTATATTATTACTTATTTATCATTGTGAGTGAGTGTTTATTTTTTAGTTATTTTTATTGGTGTTTTTAATACATTATTTCGATCACCACATTCATTATTTATAGTAGATAGTTCATTTACGTAGTTAATGTGAACATTTAACTTATTTTTATTGTGAGTTTGTTTGTATCATTTTATGTGATATCAGTGAGTGTTCACTTTATTTATTTAGTTTATTTAAGCATTCATCTGTGTTATTTCATGTGAAGTTGTTTATTACTTCAGATTCAAATCTAGTTGTGATAAATCTTAGTATGTTATTGGATTGATCTTGAGAATGATAGGTTCAGTATTATGGTTAAAGGGTATATTTTATATGAACTAATTATCAGACATTTATTAGTGATAGTTCAGACGAGGATGAGATCCTGAGGATTTGAGTATATTAATAAAATGAGGAATTTATCAGTTAATTGAAATTATAGATGGACTTCTTAAGTGTGAATATGTGTATGAACTTAACTAGCATTAGAGATCTGAGTTGAGATGTATATTAGATATTGAATAGTATTTAAATGGGATTAACGATTGTTGGATTATGAGCTATGAGTATTTTTGGGTTCTATTCACTGATTCTACTGTTTGAGTATGGATGAGTTTGTTAGTGTTGAGTATGAGATGTAGACTAATTTAGATTACATGTTATTCGAGAATATTTCACTCTTTATTTATGATTTCAGTATCTGTTGATTTAGTTTGATCTCGACGACAGTCATCAGTTCACTTCATGATTGGTTCTTGATTATACTGGTTATTCAGATGTCGAGTCAAAAACATAGAGGTATATTGTGATAGTGACCTAGTTGATATCGGTGATCATATATTTTCAGAGTTTTATATCAATTATCAGTTGTTAGTGAGATTATTGCATCAGTGACTCTATATCTCCAGTATTATAGATAGATGTCAGTTATTAGTTGCCAGTTATTCAGTTATCAGATATCATTTATCAGTTGTAGGAATGGGTCCATGAGGTTATCCTTTGGGACATGACTAGAGAAGTCAATGTTTTCAACTTAGGAAAGCAGCCCCGAGTTGTTAAGGATCAAACATTTGAAGTCAACCTCATTGAACTTAACAAGTGAACATGGAGAAGAGTTGGAATTACAAACTGATTGTGACTATGAGTTACAGTCTGAAAACTTTAACCTTGATTAGGTTGTCGAGTCTGCTGTGAATTGGGCTTCAAACCCCATTTCACCAAATGTGGAGCCAATAAATTTGATTCCTCTTTCCAGTGAGCCTTCCCCTTTCTTAGAATTGAAAACCTTACCTGCGCATCTCAAGTACGTCTATCTAGGTGAACAAGAGACCTTTTCTGTCATAATTGCCTCCCATTTAAATGATGGGCAAGAAGAAAATCTTAAAACAATTCTAAGAAAACATATGAAGCCATTGGTTGGACTATGACCAACATAAAGGGATTGAGTCCAGCCATAGTTCAACATCACATTCATCTCAATGAAGAAGCGGCACCAAAAAAGGCCCGCAACGTAGGTTAAACCCTATAATGAAAGAGACTGTTCACGCTGAAATTGTGAAACTCTTAGATAATGAGATAATCTATCCCATCTCTGATAGCCAATGGGTCAGTTCTGTCCACGCGGTTCCAAAAAAAATCCAGTTTCACTGTAGTGAAAAATGAGAACAAAGAGTTGGTGCAAACTCAACTTCCCATGAAAATTCGAGTTTGTATTGACTATAGGAAGCTTAATGCAGCAACCCGTAAGGACCATTTCTCTATTTCCTTCATTGATCAAATGCTTGAATGTTTGGCTGGCTATGAGGATTACTGTTTCTCGGACGACTACTCGGGATATAATCAGATTTTACTCCAGAGGACCAAGAAAAGACTACTTTCACATGTCTATTTGGGACATTTGCTTCTCGTTGAATGCCTTTTAACTTGTACAATGCCCCAGCAACATTTTAATATTGCATGTTAAGTCTTTTCTCTGATATGGTAAAACGATTCTTAGAAATCTTCATGGATGATTTCTCTATCTACGGAGATTCATTCACTTAATGTTTCCACCATCTAGAATTTGTCCTCCACATTGTACTGAGAAAAACCTGACACTTAACTGGGAGAAATGCCACTTCATGGTAAGACATAGAATTGTCTTGGTCATGAAATATCTAAGAAAGGAATTGAAGTGGATAAAGCCGAGATTAAGGTTATTGCTAAGCATCCCATGCCCAAATGCGTGAAGGATATTCGATCATTCTTAGGACACTCCCTTTCTACCGAAGATTTATCAAGGACTTTAGTAAGGTTGCTAAATCCTTGACTAATCTTTTAGCTAAAGATATGTCTTTCACTTTTGATGATGAATGTATAAGTTCTTGGAGAAGCTTAAGAAAAAGATTACTTCTGCACCAATCATATCTGCACCAGATTGATCTAAGCCGTTCGAAATCCTATGCGATGCTTCTGACTTTGCCATAGACGTTGTCTTAGTACAGTGCATTGATAACAAGCAGCACGTGATTATTATTCTAGTAGGACTCTCATGCTCAAATGAACTGCACTACAACTGAGAAGGAATTCTTGGCAGTAGTGTTTGCTTTAGAGAATTTTGTCCCTACCTACTAGGTCCAAGACCACAATTTTTACCGATCATTCTGCGCTAAGGTACCTTGATCGGGGGAAAACTGTGCACAAAATATGTCATTTTGAAATCAAGAGTTAAAGTGGGTGTGCTTTTGGCTTCCTCGATATTTCTGTCATAGCATAGAGGCTAAACGGGTCGAATCCACAGGGACGAGAAGCAATAAAAACTTTACCGGTTGATTCACGTGTGTTTAACGGTTCTTCTATATTTTAAAGAATGAAAAGAAAAGAAAATAAAGAATGAAAGAGAATAGCAACAGTGAAACACGAAGAAGTGGGAAACATAGAAGAAATGGCTACTACTCTAATGACTTTACTAACCATGCTAACCTCTTAGTGATAGTTGCCCTCACATGTATCCTTGGTTATCGCTAATCCTTGATTCAAGAGGCGTTTCAAAGCATAACCCATATGTTAA
>JAVJIF010025390.1:0-67931 GCA_038442645.1 Agave tequilana | reverse complement strand
AAATGGATTCAAATTTAAATTTTGGAGGGAATTTCAAGTCAAAGGTTGTGGAAATCTCATACCACTCTGGTAATTACAATGGAAGCAAAATTGAAAAATCTTGTTGCTATAACTGCTATTGCTCCGACTAATTTTACATGCTAGTTGTGAAGGAAAAATCTCATTAGTTTGTGGTGGACAAATCTCCATCACAAGCGACTGGTCGCTCCCGATCTGACCGTCAGAGCACCCGGAGAAGAGACACCTTTCATGTCAGGAGCACCGGTGTGCTGCTAGCCTAAGACTCGGACGTGAGAATCAGTAGTTGAAAAGAAAAAGGCAATTGATTAAGGGAAACTACCGGTGTGGTGGAAGGGTGGACCGTACAAAAGAAAACTACAGGTGTGTAATAGTAGGTTAGCACAGGAAAACTGTTAGTGTAATAGGGTGTATGCACTCTGAGGGTTAGAGATACGACCACCTTCTCCTTGGAGAAGAAGAATAGTATATACCTGACATGGATGCTGGTATGGAGACGGAATTGGTGGATTGTTGTAACTGCATGATTTACACCTGCTAGATTTATTGTAACAGTCGTGATCACTGACATTGATTGGTTGAGACTGCATGCAGAAATATCTACTGTTGTCCATTACTGCCCACGCTGATAGGGTGTTACCCTTTATGATATGAGGGAGAATGAAACTATATAACTGTCGGCGGAGATGAAAGATGATCTGTTGTTGGAGCTTCAGATTTGGAGCTGAAACTCCGGAACGGAGAGGGTTTCGGAGTGGAGAAGACCCCGAGAAGGTGAGGACTTCGGAGTGGTAAGGGCCTCGGAGTGACGGCATGTGGTTTCGGGTTAGAAACGTCTTCGAGATGGAACACAGCTTCAAAAAGGTCAGATGTGGCGGAGGTTTCGGGATGGACTCTGAGCGTTATTAATGTCTCGGGGGACCCCTCAGTATTTAGGCACGTGTCATTATCTGATGCGGGTCAAATTTTATCCACTACACTAACCTACTCGAAGTTGCAAATCCAATTGCAACAAAACAAATAGGCCTAGGATTATATAACTGTGGGCTTGCATTTTACTCATGGTGGTAGGCTATATGTAGTCGCGGACGCATGATGTTTTTTTTAGTGTGGGCATAAATGTAACAAAAAGTGAAAAAAAAGTAAAAAATGATTTTGCACCCACCAAGACTTGACCTTCTAATACCCAATAACTTAAATTATAAGTTACCACTTGAGCTAAAGCTCAAAAGTATTCTTATGCTAGTAAAAGCAACGTAAAGAGAAGAGATTATATTAAAAAAAAATGCAACTATATACGCTATTCTATTATTTTATAAAATCCAGTGTGGGCATCCGCCCACACTGGGCTGTATGTGGGTCCTCCCCTGACTATATGTCTAGGTCGAGAAATAGAGTATTTCTTTTTCAAAAGACCAATTCCATGAATCATGCTTGATGCCATATGCTCCACTCCAAGATGTGCCAAAACATGAGGTGTCCTCGTCTCTTTAAATGCATGAGATACTAGTAATCCCAAGTCACCCTTGAGGCATTAGCCTAGTTGTCCAATGCAATTAAAAGTTTGATCAAATCCTCAAATTCACTCACCAAAAGCTTCAATATCTCTTGTTCTTGCAGCAAATGATGACCTCTTATCCAATAGAAAGGACTTTTCGAGAGAGCTACGACAAAGCATGAGCTAACCGAATATTATCAGATTTTACTTTAATCTCAATCTCAATCCAAGTAGTTAATTTAATCAAGGTTGGTCGAAATGCACGCTAAAAACGAAATTATTCACCACCCACTAATGTGAGCAAATTAAGTGCTAATCGCGGCGAATCGTGATTGCTCTCCTAACAACAAAGGCTTTGGGTTAAAATTTAAACTGTTTTCATTTTGGGGGGCAAAAAAAAAAAAGTTTAGAGAGAATGAAAGCAAAAGAGTGCGAGTTTCTTATCTATTTATTCGCCTCTCCACTCATATGTATAATTTTATTTATATATTATTGGGCGCTTTTGAGGGACATCTTTGCTTTGGTACAATGAGCACACCTTTTTCTCAGTGGATTCCTTCAAAGGTAGATACTAGAAGGCCCAATATAAGTTGGGCATTCATTCGACCCAAGCTCAGATGCCCATTTATATGTAAAAGAAACTCGTCCCCCGCAAGTGACATTTCGGTCGGTCTTGGGTTCGGATTGGGTTCATAAGAGCTCTGCTCACTCACAGGTCATTAGTTCGAGCCCTCGCGCACGCACCTACACCTTGAGGGGGGTTGAATAGGTATTTTGCTAATAAAATGCTATTTTAAAACTACTTATGATGAATTATGCAAACGATCACTCAAAATAGAATTGAAGCCGAATTCTCCTTGAAGGACTCTAAAACTTCTCCTCTTTGATTCCTCTAGATAATGAGTTTAGGTGCTCAATTGCCTCCTTATTGAGATGAGTATTGACCGATAATGAAAATGACGGAATGAAAGCAATTATTGAATGCAAGATGAACAATTACACAAATATGAATAATGAAAAGCAATGTAGAGCAAGACACAAGCAATCGCAAATATAAAGGAATTGTTGCCTTCACCACTATGAAGCATTTCACTATCCTCTAAGGGATTTCCATAAAGAGACCTTATACGAAGGAATTACAACTTGGTCTATACAATATCAGAGTACACAAACTCCTCCAACTCACCCTCCACATAAGAGGTAGCGCAAAACCTATTGAGGTTACAAAGCTCTTGGTGATCTAATAAAATCACAAACACTCTCTCTTACAACTTCTTATAAAGTAGAATATGAAGTGTAGCTTAAGAAGTTAAGTGAGAAATGAAATTCAGTTAGAAATAATGGAGGAGCTTTAAAAACAACTGAAAATAGTTTTGGAAAGAAAGAACTTGAAGATTGGAAGCTAGAAAAACTTTTCTCTTTTGAAACAAACTTGAAAACTTGTGTATTTTTTCCTCGAATATATATAAGCAATAAATAAATATCATTTATAAATCATACCAGGTCATTTGGGATGTGTTTAAAAACTTGAAAACCAAATATGCCTGTTGGAATCCACTAAAAATAAAACAGATCTAAAAAACTAGCCATTATGACTAACTGGCAGGTTATCGCGTCGACCGGCCGGTCGACCGACAGCTCATCCAGAAAAGAGCCATTGGCTCCGGTCGACGGTCGGGGGGGCGGTCGATCGCTCGATAGTTCAAAATAAACTAAAATGTCAGTCGACCAAGCCGGTCAACCGACCCTAGCTGAGAGTTAGGGTCTTTCAATCGGCCGACAGCAAGGGTTAGCGGTCGACGGGGTCGGTCGACCGACAATATGCACAAACTTGCACATCCCTTGGCCAAAGGCCCGGTTGACCGGGCAGTTGACCGTTTTGGCCTGAAATGATTACTGGTCGACCGTTTTGGCCTGAAATAGTTTCCTGTATGGATTTTAAATTTCAAGCAATTTTCAAAATATTTTGCATTACTTTATAGGTAATGTAGCAATGTATAGGTGATGAAACATGTTCTAAACTAGTTATAAAATTTTGAAAAAATTATGAGATATGTATAAAAACCAAACATGCAAAGTACCAATACTATCAAAACTTGTATTTTATGTGTATATTTTGTGTGTATAACTTCTTAAGTATCACTACTATATTCTACACTTTAACAAATTAATATCTTACAAGATTCTAGGTGACTAAAAGATCTTCAACCGGGCTTCTCAATTTGCGACGTTGAGTGCTTTGAGCTTTGATCCCGTATTTGAATCTTCTTGAGTCTCCAACACCTTCCTTTAGAGGAAGAAAACTCCTTGAATCCTCAGAACCCTGAGATAAACTTAAACACTTGAACTGATTAGTACATATAACCACATATGTTTTGTTATCATCAAAACCATAAAACCGGGTGATTGTAACCTTGGATCAACAATCTTCCCTTTTTTGATGATGACAAAACATATGAGTTATTTAAGATAAAACATAAAAAGAGCTTGAAAAGCCCCCTCAAGTTATGCTATCTATCAAGTACAAGAAAACATTATGACTTTAAATAAATTTGACAATATAAGCAAGTCACACATATATGCATATATAAAACTGAAACTAATATAAAATAATATGCATATATAACCTACCATCCTTCCAATCCTCTTTCCTCCAAAAACAATATGCAGTGAATGAAAACAATGAATCATGACATTGCATATAAGCATGGAAATAGATATAGAATATCAAAATAACTTAATAACTCAAATATCTCTCCCCTTTTTTGTCATTCATCAAAAGGGAAAAGATGTCTAATATGAAAGAGATATTAATTTGAAAAATACATGTATAAATGATTTGAAAATACTTGAAACAATTTCAAAACTTATGAATTTATAATGCAAACATTTAACTCACACATGAAAATTTATTATAATCTAGTGATTTAGTAAAAATGTCCGCAAGTTGAAAATCGGTGAAAACATAATCAATTTCAATATCGCCTTTCTCATAGTGATCTCTAAGAAAGTGATATCGAATATCTGTGTGCTTGGTCTTACTATATTGATTTGCATTTTTAGTCATATAAATGGTGTTAATATTATCACAAAATATTTTAATATGGTTATAATGCAAATCATAGTTAAGGAGAGTATGTTTCATCCAAAGGATTTGTGCACAACAAGCCCCGGTCGCAACATACTCCGCCTCGGCGGTTGAGAGGACTATGGAATTTTGTTTCTTGGAAGACCACGAAACAAGACAATTTACTAGAAATTGACAAGTATTGCTAGTGCTCTTCCTATCCACTCTTCAACTAGCATATTCGGCATCTGAATAACTTGTCATGGGAAATTATCCGATTTTCGGATACCACAAGCTCATTCCAATAGTGCCTTTAAATTATCTAATAATGTGTTTTACTGCAATTAAGTGAGATTCTTTAGGGTATAATTGAAATCTAGCACATAGACACACACTAAACTTAATATCCAGCCTACTAGCCGTCAAATAAAGTAAACCACCAATCATACTTCTATAAAGTTTAATGTCTACATTTATACCTTTTTCATCCTTATCAAGCATTGTAGTAGTGGGCTTGGGAGTCTTACTTAGCTTTGCATCTTCAAGTCCAAATCACTTGATGAGTTCTCTTGTGTACTTGGCTTGATTGATGAAGATCTCATCACTCCTTTGCTTGATTTGAAGTCCAAGGAAGTAGGTTAGCTCTTCCCATCATAGACATCTCAAACTCGTTCTTCATGCATGATTCAAATTCTTTACAAACCTTTTCATTAGTGGATCTAAAAATAATATCAACATAAATTTAAACAATTAGGATGTCATTATCTAAATTCTTTGTAAATAAAATAGTGTCAACTTTACCTTTAACAAAATTATTTGAACTTAGAAAAGTTGAAAGTTCTTTCATGCCAAGCTCTTGAAGCTTGTTTTAAACCATATAAAGCTTTATCAAGTTTGTTAACAAAATCCGAATGTGTAGGATCAACAAACCCCGGGGGTTGTTCAACATACACTTCCTCTTCTATAAAACTATTTAAAAATGCACTTTGACATCCATTTGAAAAAGTTTGAAATCTTTAAAAGAAGAAAAGACAAGTGTTATCTGTATGGCTTCAAGCCGTGCTATGGGTACAAAGGTTTCCTCAAAATTAATACCTTCGATTTGGGTGTAACCTTGAGCCACTAACCTAACTTTATTTCTAATAACACTACCCGACTCATTCAACTTATTCCTAAAGATCCATTTAGTATCAATAGTTGGTCTAACATGGGGTCTAGAAAAAAGATGTCAAACTTGGTTGCGCTCAAATTGATTGAGCTCTTCTTGCATTGCAAGCAACTAATATGAATCGGCCTCGGCTTCGAGGATATTTTTGGGCTCAATATGTGAAATAAAAGTAAAATGCCCACATAAACCATAGAGTTTGAATCGAGTAGTTATCCCCTGGGATACATCACCTATGATGAGGTCCTTGGGATGATTTGTAGCAAATCTCTAATCCTTTGAAAGTGGTTGTGTTGGCTTTACTTTAACCTCTTGAACTTCACTTTATTCATCAATCTTTGGCTTTTCTTCTTCTATAGATGAGTACTTCAAGGTTATCTTCTCCATGTCTTCACCTAAGAAATCAATCTCTACAATATCCTTCACAAATGCATTAGATTCTTTAAACTTGACATGTAAAGATTCTTCAATAGTCAAAGTAGTTATATTGAAGACTCTATAGGCCTTACTAGTATTTGAACACCCAATAAATATTGTTTCATAAGATTTGGCTTCAAATTTTTCTAAATTGTCTTTAGTGTTTAAAACAAAGCATTTACAACCAAAAACTTTAAAATAAGAAACAATAGGTTTTCTCAAATAATAAATTTCAAATGAAGCTTTAGAAGTATTTTTACAAAAAAATTCTATTTGAGATGTAACATGATGTGTTTACGGCCTCGGCCCATAAGTATTGAGGGAGTCCATATTCATTTATCATTGTCCTAACCATTTCTTGAAGAGTATGATTATTTCTTTCAACGATTCTATTTTGTTATGAAGTTGTAGAACATGATAATTTATGTTTGATTTCATGTTCTTTACAATAAGTGATGAAGGAATGGTTAATAAATTCACCACCTCTATCACTTCTTATGCGTAAAATCGAAAAACCTTGTCTTTTTTAACTCTTTTTCTAAACACTTGAAAATGTGAAAAAAATTAATCTTTGTATTCTAAAAAGAAAGCCCATGTGAAATGAGAAAAATTATCAACCAAAATAAAGACAAAACGATTTTCACTTAGACTTTTAGTTTTAATTAGACAAAACAAATTCATGAGAATTAACTCTAAAGGTCTTGATGTCATGATATCCTTAATTGTTTTGAAAAAGAACTTGGTTTGTTTTTCAAGTTGGCACGCATCACAAATGCGGTCATTTTCAAATTTCAAATAAGGAATACCTTTCACCATTTTCTTAATATTGATTCTAAATAGATAGTCAAACGAAACATAGCCTAGTCTCCTATGCCAACCAAGAGTCTTCATTAAAGGCATTTAAACATGTAGTATTGCATTGTAAATTTGACATATCAATCATGTACACATTATTTTCATGAAACCGGAAAGCACACATGCATTGGTTTGTCTATCTAAAATATTGCAAGCTAAATCATCAAAAACA
Source organism: Agave tequilana (assembly GCA_038442645.1). NCBI lineage: Eukaryota > Viridiplantae > Streptophyta > Magnoliopsida > Asparagales > Asparagaceae > Agave > Agave tequilana. The sequence continues at coordinate 60,739 of JAVJIF010025390.1, read as the reverse complement.
CTTTAAAACCTCTATCACAAAGTTAACTAATACTCAAAAGGTTATGCTTGAGACTATCAACTAAAACAATATTTTCAATTAAAGGAGATGGGTCGATTTTAATGTTACCTATACCGATAATTTTTCCTTTGAAATCATCTCCGAAGGTGACAGTGCCACCTTCATGATATCTTGATAGGGTTGCAAAATTATTGATATCGCAAGTCATATGCCTTGAGCAACTGCTATCAAGATACCGCCACTCCCTACGTTTTTGAGCCTTGGTGTGTACCTACATCAAGTAACGAACTGATTGATTTTGGTACCCAAATTTTCTTGGATCCTATATGTTAGATTTTTGAACCCAAATGTGACCATTAAAAGCATTTATTCTATTAAAACAAAACTTGACTAAGTGACCTTTTCGACCACAATAAATGCATGAGTGAACTCTACCATATATAAAAGCATGATTGAGTGTGGGTGTGGACATGCTTGATGCGTGTAGAATGTCTAACATGATGTGTATGTAAATGTTGTGATTTAGGAGTGTGGGTATGTGTAGTATGATGAGCAAGTATAGTATGAACATATTTCTTTGGAGTATATTTATTAAGAAACATTGCCTCCAATCTACCTTTATTAAACTCACATTTCTTTAACACATCTCCTAAAAAGTTAATTTTATCTTTTAAAATAGAAATCTTTTTTTATCAATTAATGAAAATTTTGCTTTAAAGAAAATTTTATATGCATCAAAATCTTTTTGTGTGGATATGAGTGTGGAGGATAAATCATCCTTTTCTTTTGAAAGTATAACAATTTTATTTTGAATAGTTTCATTTTTTTTCAATTTAAAATACTTCTTTTTAAGAAAATCATAGTTATTAGACAACTCCTCAAAAGCCTCACCCAATTCATCCATTGTTAATTCACTATCATCAAGTGAAGGATCGAATGTTATCTTAGATGTGTTATCATTAGCCATGAAACATACGTGTGTCGTATCCACTTCTTCATCAGTTTCACTCTCTGAGTCCCAAGTGGCTTTGAGAGCCTTCTTTTTGTAGGTCTTCTTGGAGGTTGATGGTTTGTTCTTGGTCTCTGGACAATCCGCAACCATGTGGCCCGGCTTTCGGCAATTGAAGCATATGACCTTCTTGTCTTTTTTCCCTTGCCATATTTTTTTTATTGTTAAACTTGGCTTTGTTGTACATTCTCCTTACATTTTTCACTAGGAGGGATAATTCTTCATATTCCTCTTCATTATCATCATCAGAGATGTGGGAGTGGATTTGAAAACGATCACTTTCTTCTTTTGTGGTGCCATCTTTTCCCTTGCCTTCCTCTTCATTTCATTAGTCTTAAGGTTTCCTATAAGTTTGATTAGCTCCATCTCTTCTTTGTCGTTTAGTTCCTTCAAGGTAGTAGCATTGACTTTCTATGAGGGTGAAAGTGTCTGAATGACCTTTCTTACTTTTTGATCATTGTCAATGACATCATCTAAGAAGTAAGATCATTAGTTATTTTAGTAAATTTAGTTACCATGTCATCAATGGTGTCATTATCATGCATGGTGGAATTTTCATATTGGGAACACAAGAGATCAATTTTTCCTCTCTTGACTTGTGATGCTCCCTTGTGTGTGACTACTAGGTGTGTCCAAATCTCGTAGGCGGATATGCAATGGATAACTCTAGCAATATCGTCATCGTTCAAACCTTGAAGTAAGGCATAGTGTATCTTAGCATTTGCATCAACTTCTTAGTGACAATGTCGGACTAAGTGTCCTCATTATCAATGGGTACACTAAAGGGTTTAGCCACCGCTTTTGCAACCCGGCTTCTTAAGAATTGTAAAGTACGGTCATCTTAACCTTTCATATAGGAAAGTTGAGGCCATCAAACTTAGGAAAGGTCTTAATATCTTCGGCCTTTTTTACTAAAGTGGATAAAGATAAAATTGTAAAAGAAGTGATTAGCAATTAGGATCTCCTTAAGGTTGTTAAGCTAAAATCTAAAAACCAAGGCTCTGATGCCAATTGAAATACACCTAGACGGGGTAAATAGGTGTTTTAATAATCAAATGCTATTTTAAAACTACTTATGATGAATTATGCAATCGGTCACTCAAAATAAGAATTGAAGCCGAATTCTCCGTGAAGGGCTTTATAACTTCTCCTCTTTGATTCCTCTAGATAGTGAGTTGAGGTGCTCAATTACCTCCTTATTGAGATGAGTATTGACCCGATAATGAAAGTTATGAAATGAAAGCAATTATAAAATGCAAGATGAACGATTACACAAATATGAATAATGAAAAGTAATAGAGAGTAAGACACAAGCAATCGCAAATATAAAAAAATTATTCTGAGGTTCGAGTCACCGCTCTACGTCCCCGCCTTCACCACTATAAAAGATTTCACTATCCTCTAAGGGATCTTCCATACAAAGGAATTACAACTTAGTCTACACAAGACCGGAGTACACAACTCCACCAACTCAACCCTCTACACAAGAGGTAGCACAGAGCCAATTGAGTTTACAAAGCTCTTGGTGATCTAAAAAGATCACAAACACTTTCAATTACAACTTCTTATAGAGTAGATATGAAGTGTAGCTCAAGAAGTTAAGTAAGAGATGAAATTCAGTTAGAAGAATGGAAGAGCTTGAAAACCAACTGAAAATAGTTTTGGAAAGAAAGAACTTGAAGATTGGAAGCTAGAAAAACTTCTCTCTTTTGAAACAATCTTGAAAACATGTAAACTTTGAGTATTTTTTTCTCTAAAACCAATGACCCATATATATAGGCAATGAATAAATATCATTTATAAATCATACCAGATCATTTGGGCTATGTTTATACACTTGAAACCCAAATATGCTTGTTGGAATCCACTAGAAACAAAACAGATCCAAAAACTAGCCGTTATGACCAAAACTGGCAGCTGTCGGTCGACTGGCCGGTTGGTCAGAAAAGAGTCGTTGGCTCCGATCGACCGGGTGCTCGACCGCTTGGCAGTTCAAAATGAAAAACTAAAATGTCAGTTGACCGACCCTAACCGAGAGTTAGGGTCTCTCAGTCGGTCGACCGATCGGTCGACCGGTCGATCAACCGACAACATGCACAAACGTGCATGCCCCTTGGCCAAAGGCCCGGTCAACCATGTAATTGATTGTTTTGGCCTGAAATGGTCACCAGTCGACCGTCCGGTCGACCATTCTGACCTGAAATTTTTTTTATATAGATTTAAATTTCAAACAATTTTCAAAATATTTTCTATTAGTTTATAGGTAATGTAGCAATGTATAGGTGATGAAATACATATTCTAAACTTGTTATAAAATTTTAAAAAAATTATGAGACATGTATCAAAACCAAACATGCAAAATATCAATACTACCAAAACTTGTATTTTTCGAAATCGTGTATTTTGTGTGTGTAAATTCTTGAGCATCACTACTATATTCTACACTTTAATAAACTAATATCTTATAAGGCTCTAGGTGATTATAAGATTTTCAATCGGGCTTCTCCATTTGCGACGTTGAGTGCTTTGAGATTTGATCCCGTATTTGAATCTTCTTGAGTCTCCAAAACCTTCCTTTAGAGGGAAAAAACTCCTTAAATCTTTAGAACCCATAAATTTAAACACTTGAACTTGATTAGTACAATTATCATCAAAACCATAAAAGCAGGTGATTGTAACCTTGGGCCAACTTCATGCGCCCCTAAACTAGCAAAAAATATATATAAAAAAAACTCTTGTCTCTTAGAATTGATAGAAATTGCCAAACGTCATAAAACATAAAACAAGACGAGAGGCTTTCTACTCATTTCAATATTATAATGAGTTTTTTCAGAAAACGCTGATAGTATAGGATTTTGCTATTATTTATCTTTTTATATTTGTCATGGTCGGAACTCGAAATTTAAACTAGGATTAAAATGTTCTAATTTCTACTTTTACTGCTTAGAAAAGGGAATGTTTTATCTCTCAAAAGTACTACGCTTTTTCAATGGAACCATCAAATACTGAATATAGTAATTATTTTTGCTTAATAACTTTTGCTAATAATTTTTTTTCACAGAAGCAAGTTCCATATCTACATTTACTAACTAATAAATAATATAATACAATAACCAATAACCAGTAGCAAATAATAGTTTTTTTTTTTTTTTACCAATTGTTATTAGTATTTTATTTACTAATATCATTAGGAAATAATTAATCTATAAAAAAGTGACACATCCTGAAATGTTCTATAAAATGCTTCAAATTTTTGTTCTCTATATTTTGCATCTTCAATATTCTATCTAAAAGATGTTCTAGTATAGAAAACAACTCAGCAGACAACTATTATTGTTCTAACTAAGAGTTTTTTTTTCTTTAGAACAGCAGACCGTTGCTTGGTACAAGTTGTTGTGCGCGCAGACAATCACAACAACAAACCAACAGAGAATCCCTAGATCTCCAGCACAATGCAATCACAAGAGAAAACTCACAAATCACAAACATCAAGTTTAACGAGGTTCGGCCAACGTGCCTACGTCCTCGGGCAATCAATGGAGAGGTTTTACTATTAGGAAGATGAATACAAGTTGCTCTAAGTCTCTTTGAATGCTAGAGAACTCAAGCAAATACAATTTTCGCAGAGATATTAAAACCCTAGAAATCCTTTAGGCTTAAATACCTCATACAACGGATCAGCAGAAAAAACCCAGAACCCGCGTGTCGGTCGACCGGGACGGTCGACCGACCTCCCAATTCTCCAATACCGGTCGACCGGGCCGGTCGACCGAAAAACCCGAGAGTTGGGGTTTGTCAGTCACGGGCTTCCGGTCGACCGGGCCGGTCGACCGAAAAAAACCGAGAGTTGGGTCTTGTCAGTCAGAGCCCTGCGGTCGACCGGGCCGGTCGACCGCGACCATCCTGTGCATGCTGTGCACGTCGGTCGACCGGACCGGTCGACCGACCTCTGTCTTTTCTGCTGCTTCTGCTTTTTCCTGCCCGCTGTTCCTTTGCCTTTCGTCGTAGACTCCTTGGCAATCTTCAACAGCACCTGGCATGAATTCACCTCCTCTACTGTACTCTCTCCTCCAACAATTCTCCACCTCGGTGAAGATTTCCAAATCTGAGCCGAATTCCGACTTGATAGCGGCTGCACCAACCCGGTTGCCTACGTACCCCTTGCCCAAGGGATCAAGCCGTCCATAGTTCACCCAAATGAGCTTCAGCAAGCTCATTTCACCTGAAGGACATGGAGCAAGTCTTTGCAGTGTGCAAACTTCACTCCCGTCACCACCTTTGTAAGCATATCGGCCGGATTCTCCGAAGTGTGAACTTTCAACAGGTCAATGTCACCTTCTTCTAGAATCTCCCGTACAAAATGATACCTGACATCAATATGCTTCGTCCTTGCATGATAGACCTGGTTCCTTGCCAAGTAGATGGCACTCATGCTGTCACAGTTTATCTTCAAAATATCCTGTTCCACGCCCAGATCATCAAGTAATCCCTGAAGCCATATTGCCTCCTTCATGGCCTCTGTCAAAGCCATATATTCAGCCTCTGTGGTCGACAACGCAACTGTAGACTGAAGTGTGGAGCGCCAACTCACCGGTGCCTGCGAGACTGTGAAGACATATCCCGTCGTTGACCGGCGTTTGTCAAGATCACCTGCATAGTCTGAATCCACATAACCTATGCATTTCTGCTTTCCGGTGTTGTCCTTCTCAAATACCAGGCCTACATCAACAGTTCCCTTGATGTACCTCAGAATCCATTTCACGGCTTCCCAATGACCTTGTCCAGGATCATGCATGTATCGACTCACCATAGAGACTGCCTGTGAAATATCTGGCCTCGTACACACCATTGCATACATCAAGCTACCCACCGCATTGGCATATGGAACATGAGACATATGCTCACGCTCTTGAACACTCCTTGGAGACATCTTCGCTGACAACTTGAAATGCGGCGCCATTGGTGTACTAACAGTCTTAGTATCTTTCCCAATATTAAACCTCTGCAGTACCTTCTCCAGATAGCCCTTCTGAGTCAAGCTTATCTTGCCAGCATCCCTGTCCCTTGTGATCTCCATGCCCAATACTTTTCTTGCTTCCCCCAGGTCCTTCATCTCGAACTCGGACGATAACGTCTTCTTCAGAGAATCAATAGCAGATCTTGACCTAGAAGCAATCAGCATATCATCTACATAGAGAAGTAGATAGATATACTCCCCTGATGGTAACTTGTTATAGTACACACATGGATCGAAGTGGCTTCGTGTGTACTTCTTCTTCCTGATGAAGCTGTCAAATCGCTCGTACCACTGTCTAGGAGACTGCTTTAAACCGTACAGCGATTTCTTCAGCTTACATACCAACTCCTCTTTCCCTGCAGCTTTGTAACCTGTGGGCTGAGTCATGTAAATCTCCTCCTCAAGATCGCCGTGGAGAAAGGCGGTCTTCACATCAAGTTGGTCAAGGTCCAACTCATTCTGCGCCACCAAAGCCAATAGAATCCGAATAGATGAGTGCTTCACTACCGGGGAGAACACCTCGTTGTAGTCGATTCTTTCTCTCTGTGCGTAGCCTTTAGCCACCAGCCTTGCCTTGTAGCGCACTTTATCTTCTTGGAGTGATCCCTGCTTCTTAGCAAATACCCACTTGCACCCTATGGCCTTCTTCCCCTTGGGCAACTTAGTCAGTTCCCATGTGTTGTTCTTATAAAGAGATTGCATCTCTTCATTCATGGCCCCTTTCCATAACTCAGCTTCTGAACTAATCTCAGCTTCCCTGAAAGTAGATGGAATAGCCTCTTCAACAACTGGAAGTGCATATGAAACAACCATATCGGTGGTGAGCCAGCCTGGTCTCCTAGTATTCCTCCGTGGTCTTCCAACTGCAGTAGTATCTGGAACAGTACCCATGACCTGCTCCTGATCCTCTTCAACAACTTCAGCATCTTCTTCTGCAACTTGATCACCTCCCTGTGTCACCTCAGGAATGATCTTCACTGACACTGTGTCCTCTAGAGATGGTGGATTTGCATCATGAAAAACACCTAGAGGGGGGTGAATAGGTGTGAATGCTAATCTAATGATCTTTTAAACTTTAATAAATGAGTGATGCAACGATCTCTCAAAACACGACTAAGAGCCGAATACCCCTTGCGAGGTTCTGAACTCCTTCCTCCCTATTCCCCTTAAAATGGGTTAGAGGTGCGCAATGCAACCGTGTTGTATTGAGGTGTGATCGATCAATGCCAAGTATGATGATGAAAAATGAAATGCACACAATGTAACACGACAAGTATAGCAAGTAAAGTAAACAAGACAAGATTGCACAAGTAGAGGGTTAGTTCTCAAGCAAATAATTCAAGACAATATAAAGCAAGAGGAATTGAAAGCAAGAATAACGCAAAGGCAATCGCAAACAAGATGATTTGTTTCGAGGTTCGAGCACACTTGCTCTAATCCCCGCCTTCACCTCCGTGAAGGGTTTCCACTATCCACCGAGGATGCCTTTACAATTGGTCTACCGAAGACCGAGCACCGAGCTCCACCAAGTACAAAGGACCTCTACCGAAGAGGTTGCTCCACAAGGAAAGGAATACAAGAACAAAGTGATCACAACAAGATCACTACACTCTTTCTCAAATTTTTTTACAAACACTCTCACTTCAATTACAACTTCACTATAGAATGAGTATAGGATTTTTGGCTCTATGAAGTGTGGTGAGAAAACTTCAGTTGTAGAGTGATATAGACAATCAAACACAACTGAAAAACTAGCTCAAGAAGAATTGGAATGAAGGCTTAAAAACTCTTTTCTTTTCTCTTTTGAAAACAACACAAACTTGAGGATTTTCTTGGTTAAATGCAAGAGAGACTTCTCCTCTATTTATAGGCTTAGAAAATAGGTTAAAAACAATTTCTTTTTGTCTTATTTTCTCTGAAAAAGCTCCCCAACAACTCTCCAAAAATCTGTTAAAGCAGAAAAAGAAAACAGATTTTCAGAATTGCCCAAAGAGGAAAGAGTCGTTGCTAAGTTGCAGGCTTGGCGGTCGACCGGTCCGGTCGACCGCCAGCCCTGCTGGAAAGAGCCGTTGGCTCTCGGTCGACCGGTCCGGTCGACCGACCCAAAAGGAGGAAACACAGTTTCCTTCTTCCGGTCGACCGGTCCGGTCGACCGAAATATCCCGAGAGCAATCTGCTCTCCGTCGGTCGACCGGTCCGGTCGACCGACGGACATGCACAAACAGTGCATGTCCAGACACATTGCCGGTCGACCGGGCCGGTCGACCGATGTTGCCTGAAACTGAAAAACTGGGCTGTTTTGAGTTAGAAAAATTTTGAAAATTATTTTAAAAATACATATAGCTAAGTATTATGCAGAAAATAGTTTATACACATGTTTTAAACAAGATTTTCAAGATTAAAGCTTTTGGTACATGTATATATAAACTAAGGCATAAAACTTAGAAATAAACAATTTTCAAAACATAGGAAATACATGAAACAAGTGTGTGTGCAAATCCTAGAGCCAAATTTCCTATATTCAAACTTTAACATTCTAAACTTACAAACTCTAAAAGACTTCAAGGCTATGCTTCAAGATGAGCTATCTTCACTTGATCTTCAATATTGCATTCTTGAGCCCAATTTGAGTTGACTTGAGTCCAAATCCTTGTATTTGTGAGAGAAGACTTCTAGAATGAATAGAAATCTAAAACACACTTAAACAACAAATGTTATTAGTACAAATAACTAATATGTTTTGTAGTCATCAAAATATACTAATTATGGGTGATTGTAACCTTAGGCCAACAATCTCCCCCTTTTTGATGATGACAAAACATATAGGTTATTTTAAATAAACATGGAAGAGGAGTTTGAAAAACTCCCCCTCAAATAATGCTATGTATAAAAATTGCTATGTATATAAAAATTTGACTATGGAAGCACAATACATAAAGCATTCAATGTACAAAAATTTTTGTCAAAAACTTAAATAAACAAACTTTCTTTTTTTCTTTTTTTTTTCATAAAATGAAACTCAAATAATATCAAAACTTTCTTTTTCTCAAATAATATCAAACTAAACTTATTCTCCCCCTTTTTGTCATACATCAAAAAGGGTTAAAATGCCAATGGAAAAAAAAAATTTTATTTTTACGAATCTATAATGCAAACATTCAACTCACCACAAATAAATGAAAATCTAGCATAATCTAGAGGTTTAGTAAAAATATCGGCAAGTTGAAAATTGGTAGAAACATAATCAATATCAATATCACCTTTCTCATAATGATCTCTAAGAAAGTGATACCTAATGTCAATGTGTTTGGTTTTACTATGTTGATTTGCATTCTTTGTCATGTGAATGGTACTAGTATTATCACAAAATATTTTAACATGATCAAAGTGTAAATCATAGTCAAGGAGAGTATGTTTCATCCAAAGAACTTGTGCACAACAAGCTCCGGCCGCAACATACTCCGCCTCGGCGGTTGATAGGGCTACCGAATTTTGCTTTTTGGAAGACCAAGATACAAGACAATTACCTAAGAATTGACATGTTCCACTTGTGCTCTTCCTATCTACCCTACAACCCGCATAGTCGGCATCCGAAAACTCTTCATTTCAAATAATCCGGTTTTAGGATACCACAAACCCATTTCAATAGTGCCCTTAAGGTATCTAATTATGCGTTTAACCGCAATTATATGAGATTCTTTAGGACAAGATTGAAAACGTGCACAAAGACAAACGGAAACATAATATCCGGCCTACTAGCCATCAAATAAAGCAAGCTACCAATCATGCTTCTATAAAGTTTAATGTCTACACTTTTACCTTGTTCATCCTTGTCAAGCTTTGTAGTTGTTGCCATGGGAGTTTTGCTTACTTTCGATCCTTTAAGCCCAAACCTTTTGATTAGTTCCTTTGTGTACTTGGCTTGATTGATGAAGATCCCATCCTTCTTTTGCTTGATTTGGAGTCCAAGGAAATAGTTGAGTTCCCCCATCATAGACATTTCGAATTCATCCTTCATGCATGATTCAAAAGCTTTGCAAAGAGATTCATTAGTAGAACCAAAAATAATATCATCCACATAAATTTGCACAATAAGAATATCTTTTTCTACATGTTTTGTAAACAAGGTTGTGTCAATTTTTCCTTTTCTTAAAACCATTTGAAGTTAAAAATGAAGAAAGTCTTTCATACCAAGCCCTAGGGGCTTGTTTTAAACCATAAAGAGCTTTGTCTAATTTAAAAACAAAATCCGGATGTGTAGGATCAACAAACCCGGGGGGTTGTTCAACATACACCTCCTCTTCAATAAATCCATTTAGAAAAGCACTTTTAACATCCATTTGAAATAATTTGAAATCTTTATATGAGGCAAATGCTAGTGTCATCCGTATGGCTTCAAGCCGTGCTACGGGTGCAAAGGTTTCTTCAAAATCGATTCCTTCGATTTGAGTGTAACCTTGGGCAACTAACCTAGCCTTGTTTCTAACTACATTACCCGATTCATCCAACTTGTTCTTAAAGATCCACTTAGTACCAATTGTTGGTCTATCGTGGGGCCTAGGAACAAGGTGCCAAACTTGGTTGCGCTCAAATTGATTGAGCTCCTCTTGCATGGCTAGCAACCAATATGAATCGGTCTCGGCTTCGAGCACATTTTTGGGTTCAATATGAGAAATGAATGCATAGTTACCACAATAGTCATGAAGTCTAGAGCGAGTAGTTACCCCTTTTGATACTTCACCTATGACAAGGTCCTTGGGATGATGTGGATTGTATCTCCAATCCTTTGGTAGTGGTTGAGTAGGCTCCACCTCATGTGTTTGATTTTCATTTCCTTGTGCCTCTTCCACTTTAGCTTTACTTCCTTCATCATCCTTTGGTTTGTCTCCCATAGTAGAAGCATCCTCCAAGGTCACTTTCTCCAAACCTTCATCCAATGCATCTATTTCTACAACATTCTTAACAAACTTGTTAGATTCCTCAAACTTAACATGAATAGACTCTTCAATAGTCAATAATGATCTAATGAAAACTCTATAAGCCTTACTAGTATTTGAGTAACCTACAAAAATAGCCTCATAAGATTTAGGATCAAATTTTCCTAAATTATCTTTTGTATTTAAAACAAAACATTTGCATCCAAAAACTTTGAAATAAGAAACATTTGGTTTTCTAGAAAAGTACATTTCAAAAGAAGTTTTAGTAGTATTTTTACATAAGAAAACACGATTTGATATGTAGCATGATGTATTAACGGCCTCGGCCCACAAATAATGTGGTAGACCGTATTCACTAAGCATTGTCCTAGCCATCTCTTGTAATGTTCTATTTTTCCATTCAACTACTCCATTTTGTTGTGGAGTTCTAGGACAAGATAGTTCATGCTTTATTCCATGTTCATCACAAAAAGTGGTAAAGGGTTGGTTAATGAATTCACCTCCTCTATCACTTCTTATTCTCAAAATCGAAACATCTTTTTCTTTTTCAACTCTTTTCTTAAAAGTTTGGAAATACGAAAATGCTTGGCTTTTATGTTCAAGAAAGAAACCCAAGTAAACCTTGAAAAATCATCAACCAAAACATAAGCAAATCTATTCCCACTTAGACTTTTGGTTTGTGTAGGTCCAAAAAGATCCATATGGATTAACTCCAAAGGACGTGATGTCATGATATCCTTAATTGACTTGAAAGAAGACTTAGTTTGTTTCCCAAATTGACATGCGTCACAAACTCGGTCCTTTTCAAAATTCAAGCAAGGAATACCTTTCACCATTTCCTTTGTATTTAACCTAGAAATATGATCAAAAGAAATATGCCCTAATCTCCTATGCCGCAACCAAGAGTCATCATCGAGGGCTTTCAAACAAGTAATATTACAAGACATATTTAACATATCAATCATATAAACATTACTTTCACGAAAACCGGAAAACACACAAACATTAGAAGTTCTATCAATAACTTTACAAGCAACATTATCAAAAACAATATCAAAATCTTTATCACAAAGTTGACTAACACTCAAGAGATTATGCTTGAGGCCATCAACTAAAACTATATTTTCAATTAAAGGAGAGGTGCCAAGTTTTACATTACCAATACCGATGATTTTACCCTTGGCGTCATCTCCGAAGGTGACGGTGCCACCTTCATGATATCTTGATAGGGTTGCAAAGTTGTTGATGTCCCAAGTCATGTGCCTTGAGCAACCGCTATCAAGATACCACAATCCTCTACGTCGTTGCGCTTTGGAAAGTACCTACATCATTTAACACAATTGTTGATTTTGGTACCCAAACTTTCTTGGGTCCCTTAAAGTTAGTGCCTCGAACCCAAACATTGTGACGTGATACATTTAATCTATCATAGCAAAAATTAGCTAAGTGTCCTTTCCGTCCACAAAGTGAACATGAGAACACTCTACCATACATGAATGCATGATGTGTATGTGTAGTGTGAGCATGTTTTGGGGTTTTGCCATGTTGTTTAGGTTGTGTAGCATGAACATGAACATGAGCATGAGCATTTTTCTTTGGGGCTTATTTCTTAGGAAACATAGCCTCAATTTTCTTTTTGTTAAACTCACAATCTTTCAAAACAACACTTAATGAGTCTAATCTTTCCTTAAGTATAGAAACTTCATTTGAATCAATTAGTGGGGCCTTACCTTTGCAAGAAATCTTATATTTTTCAAAATCATTTTTGGTAGTGGCCAAAGTGGAAACCAACTCATCTTTTTCTTTTGTAAGAGTAAAAACTTGAAGACTTAAAGATTCATTTTCCTTTTTCATTTTAAGATACTTTTTCTTTAAGAAATCATAGTTTTGTGACAACTCAACAAAGGCTTCTTCTAACACATCCGTAGAAAGTTCATTATCATGAGAAGGGGAAGAGGTTACCTTACTTGTGCCTTCATTAGCCATGAAGCACATGTTGGCGGTGTCTATTTCTTCCTCGGATTCGGTCTCCGAATCCCACGTTGCCTTCATAGCCTTCTTCTTGTAGGGCTTCTTTGAAGTGGAGGGCTTAGCTTTGTCCGGACATTCCGCAACAATGTGTCCGGGCTTTTGGCAATTGAAACAAGTGATCTTCCTTTCTTCTTTGCCTCCTTGCCATCTTCTTCTACCTTGGTATTTCGCCTTGTTGTACATCCTCCGGACATTCTTAACAAGGAGTGAGAGCTCCTCATCATCTTCTTCTTCATCGTCTTCATCGGAGTGTGTAGCTTGACTCTTGAAGGCGATAGTCTTCTTTTTGGAAGGAGCCATATCCTCCCTTGCTTTCTTTCCATCTCATGGGTTTTGAGGTTCCCAATGAGACCTATGAGCTCCATCTCTTCATTGTCATTGAGTTCCTTCAAGGTTGTAGCTTTAACTTCCCATGAAGGAGGAAGAGCTCGGATGATCTTCCTTACTCTTTGATCATTGTTGATATCTTCACCTAAAGAAGAGAGTCCATTAGTAATCTTGGTAAATCTTGTAACCATATCATCTATGGTTTCATTTTCTTGCATGCTAAATGATTCATATTGAGACCGAAGAAGGTCAATCTTTGCCTTCTTTACTTGTGAGGTCCCCTCATGAGTGACTATCAAGTGTGACCAAATCTCAAATGCGGATTTGCAATGGATAACCCTAGAAATGTCATCATCATTAAGGGCTTGAAGAAGTGCATAGTGAGCTTTGGCATTGGCATCGAATTCCTTAGTCTCTATTTCGGACCAAGTGGATTCGTCACCGGGGGGTACACTAAAGGACTTAGTCACGGCCTTTGCAACTCGGCTACCTAGAGATTGCAAAAACACGGTCATCTTAACTTTCCATATGGGAAAGTTAAGTCCATCAAATTTAGGAGGGGTCTTAATTCCATCGGCCATTTTTACTATATGAAAATGAATGAAATGATTAGCAAATTAGGATCTTCTCTAAGGTGGTTAAACCAAATCCTAGAGTCCAAGCTCTGATACCAATTGAAAAACACCTAGAGGGGGGGTGAATAGGTGTGAATGCTAATCTAATGATCTTTTTAAACTTTAATTAAATGAGTGATGCAACGATCTCTCAAAACACGACTAAGAGCCGAATACCCCTTGCGAGGTTCTGAACTCCTTCCTCCCAATTCCCCTTAAAATGGGTTAGAGGTGCGCAATGCAACCGTGTTGTATTGAGGTGTGATCGATCAATGCCAAGTATGATGATGAAAAATGAAATGCACACAATGTAACACGACAAGTATAGCAAGTAAAGTAAACAAGATAAGATTGCACAAGTAGAGGGTTAGTTCTCAAGCAAATAATTCAAGACAATATAAAGCAAGAGGAATTGAAAGCAAGAATAACGCAAAGGCAATCGCAAACAAGATGATTTGTTTCGAGGTTCGAGCACACTTGCTCTAATCCCCGCCTTCACCTCCGTGAAGGGTTTCCACTATCCACCGAGGATGCCTTTACAATTGGTCTACCGAAGACCGAGCACCGAGCTCCACCAAGTACAAAGGACCTCTACCGAAGAGGTTGCTCCACAAGGAAAGGAATACAAGAACAAAGTGATCACAACAAGATCACTACACTCTTTCTCAAATTCTTTTACAAACACTCTCACTTCAATTACAACTTCACTATAGAATGAGTATAGGATTTTTGGCTCTATGAAGTGTGGTGAGAAAACTTCAGTTGTAGAGTGATATAGACAATCAAACACAACTGAAAAACTAGCTCAAGAAGAATTGGAATGAAGGCTTAAAAACTCTTTTCTTTTCTCTTTTGAAAACAACACAAACTTGAGGATTTTCTTGGTTAAATGCAAGAGAGACTTCTCCTCTATTTATAGGCTTAGAAAATAGGTTAAAAACAATTTCTTTTTGTCTTATTTTCTCTGAAAAAGCTCCCCAACAACTCTCCAAAAATCTGTTAAAGCAGAAAAAGAAAACAGATTTTCAGAATTGCCCAAAGAGGAAAGAGCCGTTGCTAAGTTGCAGGCTTGGCGGTCGACCGGTCCGGTCGACCGCCAGCCCTGCTGGAAAGAGCCGTTGGCTCTCGGTCGACCGGTCCGGTCGACCGACCCAAAAGGAGGAAACACAGTTTCCTTCTTCCGGTCGACCGGTCCGGTTGACCGAAATATCCCGAGAGCAATCTGCTCTCCGTCGGTCGACCGGTCCGGTCGACCAACGGACATGCACAAACAGTGCATGTCCAGACACATTGTCGGTCGACCGGGCCGGTCGACCGATGTTGCCTGAAACTGAAAAACTGGGCTGTTTTGAGTTAGAAAAATTTTGAAAATTATTTTAAAAATACATATAGCTAAGTATTATGCAGAAAATAGTTTATACACATGTTTTAAACAAGATTTTCAAGATTAAAGCTTTTGGTACATGTATATATAAACTAAGGCATAAAACTTAGAAATAAACAATTTTCAAAACATAGGAAATACATGAAACAAGTGTGTGTGCAAATCCTAGAGCCAAATTTCCTATATTCAAACTTTAACATTCTAAACTTACAAACTCTAAAAGACTTCAAGGCTATGCTTCAAGATGAGCTATCTTCACTTGATCTTCAATATTGCATTCTTGAGCCCAATTTGAGTTGACTTGAGTCCAAATCCTTGTATTTGTGAGAGAAGACTTCTAGAATGAATAGAAATCTGAAACACACTTAAACAACAAATGTTATTAGTACAAATAACTAATATGTTTTGTAGTCATCAAAATATACTAATTATGGGTGATTGTAACCTTGGGCCAACACATCACTCTCCATCTGCTGCAATAGCTCCTTGGTCTTGTTGGTCTCCACCTGCTGAGAGACCGTAGGCTTCATCATCGAGGCCTCATCAAATGTGACATCCCTGCTGATTATGAACTTGTTGTCCTGTTGGTCCCAAATCTTGAACCCCTTGGTTCCTCGCTTGAAGCCAATGAACACCCCTTTCTTTGCTCTCGGATCCAACTTGTCTTCTTTGACATGGTAGTAGGCTGGACATCCGAAGACCCGTAGCAAATCATAGTCCACAGCATCTTTTCCTGACCAAGCTTCCAGAGGAGTCTTCCCCCCTATTGCAGATGACGGCAACCTGTTCACAAGATGGCATGCATGCCCCAAAGCTTCAGCCCAAAACTTCTTCGGCAGTCCTGCATTTGACAACATGCACCGAACCTTCTCTAGCAAAGTCCGGTTCATTCTTTCAGCCACCCCATTCTGTTGCGGAGTTTCCCTTACTGTGAAGTGTCTCTCTATGCCCTCATCTAGACATAGCTGTAGGAACGGATCTGACTTGTACTCTCCTCCGTTGTCAGAACGGAGGACCTTAACTTTCCTTCCCGTGCTTCTCTCCTGATTAGCCTTCCACTTCACAAACAATTCTAGGACTTCACTTTTGTGTCGCATAGTGTACACCCAACATCGCCTAGAATAGTCATCAATGAACGACACAAAATAGTGGTTACCTCCAATTGATGCAGTCTTGGAAGGTCCCCATACATCCGTGTGAACATAATCAAGAATGCCTTCGGTGCAGTGTGAAGCTGTACCAAACTTCACCTTCGTCTTCTTGCCGATGATGCAATGTTCACACAGATCCAATTTGCAGGTCTCTGCACCCTTCAGCAGCCCTTTCCTCACAAGAGCTTGCATCGATTTCTCCCCTGCATGTCCCAGCCTCATGTGCCATAGCCGGGTTAGATCTTCCTTCTGACTGGTAGAAGCTGCCACCTGCCCTGTCACTGTACTACCCTTCAAGTAATACAAATTGTTCCGGCGGTCGGCCTTCAACACCACCATTGAGCCCTTTGTCATTTTAAGAACACCTTCTTTAATAGACACACTGAGCCCCAATGATTCCAAAGCACCCACAGAGATCAAGTTCCTCTTCAGCTGAGGTACATATCTCACTTCTTTCAGCTCCCTCACCATCCCGTCAAACATCCTGATCGGAATAGTGCCTACACCCTCCATGATGCACGGATGATCGTCGCCCATGACGACCGAACACCCCTCCAACTTCTCAAGACTGGTAAACCAATCTCGATTAGGGCATACATGATATGTAGCACCTGTGTCCAGGATCCACTCTTTATCCACTGAGTAACCTACAACAGGAGTAGTCACTGAAAAAGAGAACTCTGAAGAATCTGAATCTGCTCCATCTGCCTGTGATTTACCGCTTGTAGCCTTTGTCACCCTTGCCAGATTTGCCTCAGACTTTGATTCCTTCTTCTTCCCCTTGTACTTTGGACAGTCAACCTTCCAGTGCCCAATTTCTCTGCAGTGCATGCACTGGTTTTTCTTAAGATCCCTGAAGCCCGACTTAGACTTCGATCTTCCTCTCACCTCCTTGCCTTTCCTCGATGAATTCCTGCCTCTTACTTCCAAAGCCTCCGCTGATGAGCTAGACCGACCAGAATGTCTCTCATTCTTCCTTGTCTCATAACTCATCAGTGCTGACGACACTTCATCATAAACTAAGGTTTGCCTTCCATTTATGAATGTCATAGTGAATGTCTCATACTCCTCCGGTGGGAGTGAGTTCAGGAGAATGACTGACTTGTCTTCCTCACTTACAGTGACATCCACATTCAGCAAGTCTGTAAGAAGCTTCGTATATCGGTTGATGTGCTCGTTTACTGTGCTTCCCTTCTGCATCCTGAACTGATACAGCCTACTCTTAAGTTGCAACCTAGACTCCACACTCTTTGTCAGGTACTTTTTCTCAAGAGTATTCCACAGTTTCTTCGCTGACGTCTCATGTTGTACAAGATATTTGATGTCTTGTGACAAGCATGAACGTATCAAGCCACATGCCGACCTGTTCATCTTCGCCCACTCTTCCTCAGTAGTAGTGGT
Organism: Agave tequilana; assembly: GCA_038442645.1. Lineage (NCBI taxonomy): Eukaryota > Viridiplantae > Streptophyta > Magnoliopsida > Asparagales > Asparagaceae > Agave > Agave tequilana. Next base: position 42,868 of record JAVJIF010025390.1, on the reverse strand, counting down.
CTTCTTCCTCTCTAATAGGAGCGTGTCCTCGAGGTTCTGTGCATTCAATGCATCCATGACCTCACACCTCCACATCCCGAAATTATTAGTTCCATTGAACTTGACAACTTCGATCCTTGAGTGATTCATTGTTTTAACGGAAGTAGTTTCTTCTGCCATTGAGGTCTTCCTTTGATTCTCTATTTATGCGGAAGGATAACCAAATTGAAGATAGATCTCTACTCAGATAAAAAAGATTTTTACCTGCCTCTTGAAACCCTAGATCGAGTTTCTCATCGGATCTACTCCAAACACTGATTCAACAAGCCCTCCTTGCGTCCTCCTGAGATCGACACACGATCTCCTCGAACACCAATACCTCTGACCTGAGATCGACACACGATCTCCACCTGATCAGATCTGGAGCCCTTCGAATCCTCAGAATCCCAAGCGTAACCTGGAGCTCTGATACCACTTGTTGTGCGCGCAGACAATCACAACAACAAACCAACAGAGAATCCCTAGATCTCCAGCACAATGCAATCACAAGAGAAAACTCACAAATCACAAACACCAAGTTTAACGAGGTTCGGCCAACGTGCCTACGTCCTCGGGGCAATCAATGGAGAGGTTTTACTATTAGGAAGATGAATACAAGTTGCTCTAAGTCTCTTTGAATGCTAGAGAACTCAAGCAAATACAATTTTCGCAGAGATATTAAAACCCTAGAAATCCTTTAGGCTTAAATACCTCATACAACGGATCAGCAGAAAAAACCCAGAACCCGCGTGTCGGTCGACCGGGACGGTCGACCGACCTCCCAATTCTCCAATACCGGTCGACCGGGCCGGTCGACCGAAAAAACCCGAGAGTTGGGGTTTGTCAGTCACGGGCTTCCGGTCGACCGGGCCGGTCGACCGAAAAAACCCGAGAGTTGGGTCTTGTCAGTCAGAGCCCTGCGGTCGACCGGGCCGGTCGACCGCGACCATCCTGTGCATGCTGTGCACGTCGGTCGACCGGACCGGTCGACCAACCTCTGTCTTTTCTGCTGCTTCTGCTTTTTCCTGCCCGCTGTTCCTTTGCCTTTCGTCGTAGACTCCTTGGCAATTTTCAACAGCACCTGGCATGAATTCACCTCCTCTACTGTACTCTCTCCTCCAACACAAGTGAGATTTGAATCTAGGCTTCTTACACTGCAAAAAGGTTTAGTATAGTGGCGTGCGTCCCAGTTGAGTAAAAAGATTTTACCTGTTACGTTTGACTTGTTGCATTATCAAAACCTTTTCTTGAATGGACGTCGTGTACATTTCCCACTGAAACTCGACATCTTATCCACGTGTCAACACGAGATTGACTCCCTTATAATGTGTGTGTGACTCACACACATGAACAAATCCACCTTTTATATTGGATGTCGTGTACATTTCCTAGAAGTATCTAACAAGGGGTTCGGTTCATGTGTGTGAGCTACACACATATTTTATAAGATAGTCAATCCTGTGTTGACACGTGGGATAGACCCTTTTATAATATTATTAAAGGTCCAAAGACTTTAAAGCTTTATCCCACTGAAACCCGACATCTTATTCACGTGTCAACACGAGATTGATCCTCTTACAGTTCACATGAACCGAGTCCGTCTAACAAGGCCAAGATTCCATTAGTACTTAGCCTTATGAAGCACATCATGTTTGGTATAAAGTGTGCACACAATCCCCTTCAACATGCATGCCCTTGTTTGTTCTTTAAATGATGTCTTGCAAATTGACATTGTTTATGAAAATATCTCACTTCACAGTTGAAGTCCTTGCTCTCAAGTACGATTGCTAGCATTACCAATAAAAAATATTCTCTGTAGCTTTCAATGTACCAACAAATTCTGTTCCTTAAGAACAAAAAGAAATGAAAAGGAAAATTCTGTCTTTTTTCCTCTCTGGTTGGCAAGAACAAAATAATCTCCAAATTTGGACAGGCTTTGCTCTTGCACCAACAAATTTGTTCTTGTTAGAAAGAAGAGAGATTGATGTCCTCGTGCATCAAATTTGGATAGCCTGTGTTCTCTTGTGTATTCTCTATAATATTATAATGTATAAAAGCATTGGAAATAATTTTTTTCTAAAGCAAATACATGAAGTATTAGATCAAGAAAAAGATGGAAAAAGAAAAAAAAAAAAAAAAAAAGAGAAAGAAAGAAAAGAAACCGTAGTAAATAGTTTTAAGAGTTTTCTAGTGAAAAGGAAGGCAAAGATGAGAAGCAACAGATAATAAAGCAGGGAATGATAATTTTCTGATTCAATCACAACTTTAGTTTGCATGCTATATGAGGGGTTTGAGTGATGATCTACAAGGCTTTGGCCCCTCCATGATTATAGGATTGCTTTTAAAGATTTTTTTTTTTTTTTTTTTGAGAATATGCTTTTTAAAGATTGTTGTATCAACATGATGAAGCATTAGCTTCAAGTCTATCCCAAGTACTGATTTCTTGCTCATCTTTACCTAAGAACTGATGTATCACTAACCCAAGATAATTAGTGTTGGCTCATGAGGTTTCCTTTGTGGTTTTCTTCTTAACCTTTTATCATCTCTCTTTTTATTACCAAATCAAATCTATCTATCTTTTCGTTTGTTTTTTTTTGAGTGAAAAGTGGGGCCTTAGTCCCGAATATTATAAAAAAAAATAAGAAAGAGAAGTTACAAGAGAAGGGAAGGGATGAAGGATGAGAGGTGGGAAAAAAATCACAAGGATACATCAAAAAAATTTGAAAAGATTGGCGGTTGAGTAAAAAATTATGTCGGCTTTCTGCATTTGCGGAGCCGGAAGTGAGAGCATCAGAGAGCCACCAAAAATGAAACCTGCCCTCCAAGAACCATGATAGGGGAAGATTTTGCATGAAAAATTTTTGGTTCCGTTCTTACTAAACTATTCGAATGACGGCGGTGACGACACAATCCCATCGATCAACTTCATTATGTGGGATATTTGAAAGTCTCCAATACCCCAAAAAGATGCAATGGATGATGGCCAAGAGGATAATGCAGACGGTGCATTCTTACGCCCAAAGGTCCAAAGTGAGGGGTACTGAACAAAGATATCAGTGTTAGTTTCCGGATGAACCCGACAAAATATGGACGGTAATGTGATATAAATGTCTCTTTTGGCAAGATTATCTATTGTTTAAGAGATGATCATGAAATGAGAGTCACATGTGCACCTTGATTTTAAGGGGGGCCGGTTAGTCCAAATCCATCGAAAATAATTGGTCTCATTAGATAACCATTAAAGTTTCTATAAAGGAAATTGACGGTGAAAAGAAAATATGAACTTCCATTGGTGAACATCCGGAGTAGAGGTGGAGAGGTTCACCGGTTGAAGAAGAGTGAGAAGAGTGTTGAAATCATTGGAGAGGTGTTGATGCGGCCATCTCCTAAATTGGGCAGCCCATATCATTCTTCCTTTCAAGAGGCAAATTTGAGTGTTCACCGTTGTAAATGAATTCATGACAAGCAAGTAAAGATTAGATACTATCTTTTTGTTTGTTAGTTACCCATGCACGAAGGACGAGATTAGATGCAACAAATTTTGAAAGAAAAAAGCACACATAAAATAGAAGTGACACTCTAAAAAATGTCTTTTGTGACACGATAGAGTTAGTGAGTGTTAGTTGACAATCTTAACCATCTACTGTTATGCAAACTTTTGTAATTCAATCTTTTCATAGCTAACTCATATCTCATATGGATTGAACTCATGACTACATTTAAGAAGACTCGCAATTATTTATAAAGTAACAAATTATGATATCAATTTAGACCTAGACAAACCTAAGAAAGAAGTATAATATGACTTCACATGTACCGTATATGTGAACTTCCATGACAAATACAATTCTAACATGCTAGGACCCATCCCAATGGATACTTAACTAGAGCCCAATCAAACCCGAATATTATGGAGTCTGACGAAATTAGTTCACTTGCAAGTCACGCAACCTCAGACACAGTTGTGGAGCTGAGATGCAGTTCGGTTCATGTGTGTGAGCCGCGCACACATGTTATAAGTGGGCCAATCCTGTATTGATATGTGAGTAAGATGTCGAGTTTCAGTATTACAAAGTTTTAAAATTTTTGCACCCTCTCTTACGTCCTATTCACATTTCAACGTGAGATTATCCTTCTTATAATATGTGTATGTGACTCACACACATGAACAGAAGGCGCCGAGATGACACTGCACATCAACAAGCATAAACTCTAAAGCCTCTTTTGTTTAAAGCCATGCACTCACGTACGGGTTCGGTTCATGTGTGTGAACCACGCACACATACAATAAGAGAGTCAATCTGACGTTGACATGTGAATTAGAACTCTTATAATCTATTATAATATGTACGCGAGGTCCACACACACATAATATATTATAAGAGAATCAATACTCGTATCAATTAGTCTTCTTTATCGTATGTGTCGTATGTGTGTGTCACTCACGCACATGAACCGAGGAGCCCACATACTATCATTCTCATGCAAAGGTGGGACAAATTATTTTAAAAAATGATTCTCCAACCATCCATCTCCCCTTAGCTATTTCTTTACACTCACATATATATACACAACTTGTACTCTCCTCAGCTCCAACAAAAACTATCAAAACTCCCTTCTCTCTCTCTCTCTCTCTCCACTCATTCACTACTACAACAACAAACTAACACACCAAATGGCTCCTCTCCACTCTCCTCTCCTCATCCTCTCCTTCCTCCCTCTCCTCACCCTCTCTCTCCAGCCCAACGCCACCCTCCAAGCCCAAGCCAACTACCTCTCCCTCATGAAGCAATCCCTAGCAGGCCCCTTCATGTCCCGGTGGGACTTCGCGTCGCCGACCGGCAACTCCTACTGCGACTTCCCGGGCATCGCCTGCGACGCTGCCGGCCACGTGACCACGATCGACGTCTCCTCCTGGTCTCTGACCGGCACTCTCCCGCCAAACATCTGTTCAGCAATCCCAACGCTCCAGACTTGCAGGCTAGCTCATAACGACCTCCGTGGAGGCTTTCCCGCCAGCCTCCTTCACTGCTCGGCCCTCGAAGAACTCAACTTGAGCCAGACGGGGCTCACGGGCCCGGTCCCTGACCTCACCTCCTTCACTCTCTTCGCGTTCTTGACCTCTCCAACAATCTCTTCTCGGGGGCTTTCCCCACGTCCATCGCCAACCTCACCGACCTCGAATTCATCAGCTTCAACGAGAACCCGGGCTTCGACGCGTGGAGGCTGCCGGAGTCACTCGCCGGGCTGACCGAGCTCCGGGTCCTGATCCTGTCGACGAGCTCGTTGAGTGGGGAGATCCCGCGATGGATGGGGAACATGACGTCGCTCACAGACCTCGAATTGTGCGGGAATAACCTCACCGGCCAGATTCCTGCGACGATCGGTAAGCTCAAAAACCTGCGCCTGCTCGAGGTTTACTACAACTTGCTGACAGGAGAAATCCCCGAAGAAGTCGGAAACTTGACGAATTTAGTGGAATTCGACTGCTCGGTCAATCATTTGACTGGTCGAGTCCCAGAGAAAATCTGCTCGCTTCCTAATCTCAGAGTGCTGCAATTCTACAGCAACAATCTCACCGGCGGCATCCCTCCAGTGCTCGGCAACTCGACGACGCTGATGATCTTGTCGATTTACAGAAATTTTCTCTCCGGTCCAGTTCCTGCAACTCTGGGGAAATTCTCCCAGCTGACAGTTTTAGAGATCGCAGAGAACCAATTCACCGGCGAGCTCCCTGCTGATGTTTGTGCTGCAGGCAAACTGCTCTACATCTTAGCCCTTGGCAATCAATTCTCCGGTCAACTACCGGAGAATTACGCGAACTGCCGCACTCTTCTCCGGTTCAGAGTCAACAACAACCGGCTCAGCGGTCCGATCCCGGCGAAATCTTCGGCCTCCCTCGTGCTTCCATAATCGATCTGGGTTACAATCGGTTCGAAGGTGAGATCGCGAAGTCTATTGGGAGCGCCAAGAACCTGTCGGCGCTGTTCCTGCAGAACAATCGGATTTCTGGGTCTCTGCCAGTTGAAATCTCACGGGCCGTTAACTTGGTCAAGATTGATATCAGCAACAATCTCTTGACAGGCCCAATTCCCTCCGAGATCGGCAATTTGAACAATCTCAACCAATTAGCTCTGCAAGGAAACAGGCTGAGCTCCTCCATCCCTCTGTCCCTCTCCTCTCTGAGATCTCTCAACGTGCTGAACCTCTCCAACAATTTGCTTACGGGGGAGATCCCTGAGAGTCTCTGTGGGCTCCTGCCCAGCTCATTAGATTTCTCAGACAACCAGCTCTCAGGCCCAGTCCCTCTCCCTCTCATCAAAGAAGGGCTCATCGACGGCGTGGCGGGCAACCCGGCCTCTGCATTCCGGTCCACCTCAACCTCACCAACCCGATCCTTCAACTCTGCCCCAGCCCGACCTCAAACGGAGGCTCAACCACAGTTGGGTCATTGGGATCACGGCGATGTTATGCGTCTTCGGTGTCCTACTCCTCGCCAAACGCTGGTGCGGCCGCAGGAACGATGGAATCGAGCAAGACAGGCTCTCCTCCTCTTCCTCTTTCGACGTCACAAACTTCCACAATCTGAGCTTCGATCAGCATGAGATCGTCGAGGCTCTGATTGATAAGAACATAGTCGGGCACGGTGGGTCCGGGACAGTGTACAAGATCGAGCTGAGCAACGGGGAGCATGTCGCGGTGAAGAAGCTGTGGAGTCAAAAAAGAGCCAAGGACAAGGCAGGGACCAGCTGTACATGAGCAGGGAGTTGAGGTCCGAGGTCGAGACATTGGGAAGCATTCGACACAAGAACATCGTGAAGCTCTACTGCTGCTTCTCGAGCTCGGACAGCAACCTTCTTGTCTACGAGTACATGCCCAATGGCAACTTGTGGGATGCCCTGCACAAGGGGGTTGGGTGGAGGTTCTTGGATTGGCCAACGAGGCATCGGATCGCGGTCGGGATCGCGCAGGGGCTGGCGTACTTGCACCGTGATCTCTTGTTTCCGATTGTGCACCGAGATATCAAGACTTCCAACATACTTCTCGATGCTGAGTACGAGCCCAAGGTGGCTGATTTTGGGTTTGCCAAGGTGCTGCAAGCTGTGGGGGAGAATGATTCGTCCAGTACCACTGTGATTGCTGGGACTCATGGCTATTTGGCCCCTGGTAAGATTTTACTATGCTCCACTTTAATTAACCTTTGATGCTTGCATATGAATTTTGTTACAAAATATTGAGTCAGATTTGATGAAATGCTAATTCATCGTGAGACCTAAACATTTTCAAAATTATATATATATATATATATTTATTTTTTACTGTAATTGTCAGCTTCAATCTGACCCAAATCTTATGACAGAATACGCCTACTGCTCAAAGGCCAGCACAAAATGTGATGTCTACAGCTTCGGAGTAGTGCTGATGGAGATCATAACGGGGAAGAAACCAAACGAGCCAGAATTCGGCGAAAACAGAGACATCATCCACTGGGTCTCAACAAAGATGGCAGCTGAAGGAGGCGCGGCCGAGGTCCTAGACAACCGACTGTCGTCGACTCTGTTCAAGGAAGAGATACTCCAAGCACTGAGGATCGCGCTGCGGTGCACGCGCAGCACACCCGCGCTGCGCCCGTCCATGAACGAAGTGGTCCAGTTGTTGATAGGCGGCGACTCGTGCAAGTCCGATGCAGGGAGATCCTCGTTCAAGCTCAGACAATCGCCCGCCATTAAGGCTGAACTGTCAGATGCAGAGACGAACTGAGAAAGAAATTACAGTTAGCAGGTACCATAGCTTTAGCTTAATTATATATTAATTAATATAGATTATCATTAGCAAAGCAGCGTACAGTATACAATAAATATTGTAGTATATATTTTTCTGGCCACTTTGTTAAAGAAGAGGAAGGGCATTTGGGGCTTGTAAAGGTTCTTGCTTTCATCACATCGTTTCTTTCTTTAGGTAGACAACTTGTTGAATCTTCAATGGAGCCAAGTAGCCAACAACACTGCTTTGTATTTACGCAGCATCTGGCGCCTTACCTTTGGGTGACCTACAAACAATAATACACACACACACACATGTATCTCAACCGCCAGCTGAGAGAGTCTGTCACTTCAATATGGTCGCAAGCTTACTGCAATATGGTCGCAGGCCACTGTAACATGGTCGCAGTCTGTAATTAGGACTGCAACTATGGTAGCAGTGCTTAGTAAAGGCTGTGACCATGGCAGCAGCTCTAATAAAAACACTACGATTTAATCACAGTCCTCATATAAAATTGGGACCATTGTACTAGCACCTCAAATTGTGGTTGAAATTCAGCCACGTTGCGTCAGCTGAGAGAGTCTCTCTCAGCTGGGCGACTGAGGTACAGATTCCTTTTTGTGTGTGTGTGTGTGTATCAATTTCTATCAATTTTTTTCTTTCTTCATTTTATTTGATGAGTGATCCTAAAGAGAGGCCAAAAAGAAGGGGGCTCTTTCCTCAACTCACACAAAGTGGGTTCTCTGCTGATGATCATTTAAATTCCCAAAGTTGGTTTGATTCTAGTGGTGGGTCACAATAGAATAGAGTGGCATTACTTTCCAGAGAGTGGGAGGGGTTATTTTAAAATGTTTGGGAACAGAGACTCGATGAGAAAGTAGAAGAGTAGTGATACTTAGATCAATGAATTTAAATGAATTTATGGACAGAGCAAACATGAGGAGGAGAGAAGGAGAAATTTTGCTCCTTTCTTTATTTACACTTCGGCTGATTAGAATTCAGGGTTTATAAATTTGAGTCTAATTAAAATCTTCTTTATTTTGGTACAAACCTCTCCAATCTTTAATATATATATATTTTTTTACTATTGTGTTATTCAGTAACCCTTAAATAACTATTTGTCAAACCATTAATAATAGCATGTTCAAAAATTTTAAAAAATAATAGAAAAGTAATAAAATATTTGGCAACTTAGTTGATACGCTTTTACCGAAAGATTAAGATTTCTTTTATGAAAGATGCGTGGACCATTTATATCGATCAACATAAGTCAACCAAATGTTTATTTTTAGTTTCGATTTAAAGCGAGTCTGAAAAATAATAAAAATAATCTAACGGTCTAAATTCACTCTTGACGACGGGCGCGGTATCAAATATTTTTTATATAGATGGTGGAACTTTGCCACCTCAGTGTGAGGGTGATTCTCGTTCCCTCTCCATTTTGCAATGGGAGGTGATGGTGAAGATGGAGCTTTTGGTAGGGGAGAAGGCACTAGTGAGTGACCGTAGGCTTTAACCATACATGAGGCCACTTGAGAGTGGGAAGAAACTTTTGAAGGCAATTAGAAGAATCGTTCTTTGATTTGTTTGTTCTTTTTTTTTTTTTTTATCAGTGTATTGCATCGATTGGATGCCACTTTTGAGCCACATTACATCATATTGAGTTTCTAGTGTTATATGTTATATCAATTTAGCAATGCTCGTGCGATGGGCTGGGCCTAGGCATCCCTTATTTTGTTTATGGGCCTGTGGGCCTGAAATATGAAACTATCAAAATCTCAAAATAAAATCCTTCGTTACTTGTTTTTTTTTCTTTTTCTCTCGGCGTTGGATGTGAGAGGTCACGTGAAAAGAGCCCAAAATTTTAAGCTAAATTTTTTAAAACTATCATAAATTATGACTGTTTTTTCTTAAAAAGATTTCTAAACTATCAAAATGTCAAAATAATACCACAAATTATTCTTAGAGGTTCTCAAAAGACTCTCAAAGAAAGCTAGAATTAGTGACGGCAAAAATATACAAAAATAGTTGAAAATTTGTAATTATTTTTTGATGTCGCTAATGATTTTTTCTTTGAAACTCTGTAACTTGTATGGATTGCTTTATATGAGGAGATATTTATAACTTTTTTCGGAATTTTTTGAGAACCTCTGAGAATAGTTTGTAGTGTTATTTTGAAATTCTGATAGTTTAAGTTCTCTCTCTTTTTTTTTATTGAAAAAAAGTAATAATTTATGATAGTTTTCAAAAATTTAGCCTAAAATTTTAACCTATTCTTCCGTATGAACGAGGCAGATGTAAGACCTCTAAAAGCCCTTGCATATTATTCGCATATTGTACAAATTTAATCAATTATGGCAATTCATACGCTTATTTCCAATAGTTCATTACCATACTATTCTTTTAGTTGTTGTATTCGTGCAAATGAATAATAATCAGGCAACTAATACTTGTGGTTAAAATAAGTGTGAAACAGTTAGTAAACTCATGACCTGCGCAAAACTTATTTCGATCTTATTCCTTTTGCTTTAACTCATATTGAGTAGCCTATTTTGATTTTGATTTTTTTTCCTCCCTTTCTCGATTAATTTTAACTTTCATTTGTTTGATTAATGTGTGATTAATTTTAGGTGTAGTGTTATTGATTCAACTGTTAATCTCGGATTATGGCTGAACTAAGAATCTTGAACGAGCTCTGAGGTCGAGCAAACCGATGACAGGGAGCGCACGTGCGTCGCGCGTGGGTGGAATGGAATGGCCGTGGAAGTCCACGTGACCCGGTTTTTTACGGTGTTTTAATGTCAATATTTAGCCGTTATTTTTTGTTGGGTCCCACTGCACATGCAACGTGGCATTTTTGGACCGCTGGTCGGGGAGCGACACGTGGCGCAAATCCAACCATTGGGCTTGGGGAGAGTTTTTGAGAGACTGTGATTGTCTCCCTCCCTCTTCTCCTGCGGGGCTGTTAGTTTTTTTTTTTTTTTTTTGAAACTGAGAAATTTGAGGTGTTTTGGTTTTGATCCGTGAGTCTCGTGCCTTCATTTTGTTTGTTTGTTGTGAAAAATTGAAAAGAAAAAATGTGTAGACCTCATATTCTACCTCATATTTTTAGCATTATAGTTCTGAGTCAGAATCCCAGGATGAAGTTATTGGTTCACTCGTGAACGATGGACGCTTTTTTGTGGATGGGTTGTGCTCTTAACTTTTATGCCAGCTCAAGCATCGAGCATCAATCTGTACATTTTCCACAAACGATGATTATTTTTAGCTATATGGAGAATTGACTTTTCTAATATCTTGAGTTATAGGGAACGAGATTAACTTTTGAGTCTCTCGTGGTTGTCCTAGTGCATGTCCTTTAACGACCTCTAGTGTAGCTGCTCGTCTGGGTCAATTGATGGTATCGGGTTATGGCTCAGCATGGGATCTTGACCAAGCTTTGAGGTCAATTACTTGTTGCGACTACGATAACAACCTGATGAGGAATCCTTGAATCTCCCAAGCACGAAGAACAATCCCAAACAGACAAAAACAAACACCAAGAGAAAGCACACGCAAACAAAGCAATCTGACGAGGTTCGGCCTCAATGCCTACGTCCCCGGGGCAATCAAAGGAGAGATTTATTACTTTGGAAGAAGATTACAATGCTATCAGCTTCTCTAATCTCAAGAGAGCTCCAGAATTTCCAGCATTCTAAAAACCCTAGGCAAAACCCGTATTTATACCAACAAGTTTCCAAAAACAGAAACGCAGCCCGCACCCGCTTGTCGGTCGACCGGGCGGTCGACCGACCCCTTCCACCGGTCGACCGGTCGGTCGACCGGGTGCCCAACAGAGAGTTGGGTAGTTTCAGTCAGTCGACCGAGCTCCAACTTGTGCACGTTGTGCACGTCGGTCGACCGGGCCAGTCGACCGAACTTCTGATACTGCGGGCGGTCGACCGGGCCGGTCGACCGTTCAACCTGTTTCCTGCTGCTGCTGCTGTTTGCTGCTTCTGTTTCCTTCGCCTTTTTGTCGTCGACTTCCCCGGCGATCACTCGACGACTACTCAACGATCCATGTCAACTTCCTCAGCAATACTTCTCTCTTTCCAATAATTCTCCACCTCGGCGAAGATTTTTCCCAAAATCTGAGCCGATCTCCAGCGTACCCCAGTCTATCACCTGACGAAATTGACACACGATCTCAGCTTGCGCGCACCAGACGAAATCGACACACGATCTCGGTGAAATCGACATACAATCTCGGCTTGGAATCTTTAGCTCACCTGTCCCTGGAAAACATCGCACATGCCTTCCCTGCACTTCACCTTAGGAGAACTTCCATACATGTCGATCACCAAACCATGGCTTCTACTCTGCAACTTCACGACCTCATGAAGACTTCCTCACGAGCCAACACTGACTCTCCAACTGACTAGCTCTATGTAGTCTACCTGTCTTCCACTGATGGTCCACCAAGTCTATGTAGAGCATACCAAATATCATCGGCTTCAACTGGATGCACACCCCTCCTTATGCAAGCTCAACATCTTCTCACCGGAAGTTCAACCTGTTCATCGAGATCACAACACCTCACCACTACGTGAGATCCAACTGGCCACAACGCTTCACCTCTACGTGAAACCCCTCCACCTCTACGTGAAGTTCCATCAGCCACACATCTTCACCTCTACGTGAAGATTCAAACAGCTTCTCGAGAACCCAAAATAGCTTCATAAGAGTTGCATCACCAAACGGCTGCGCCTTTATAGCTGCCTACGTACCTTTGCCCAAAAGGATCTAGCCAACCGTAGTTCATTGAAAATGAGCTTCATCAAGCTCGAACACTGAGTATTTGCAGCAGCGGACCTGTCAGACTGAGTCAAATGAACCTCCTCACGACCATCCTGGAGAACAACGGCCTTCAACTTCAGCTTGTTGCGATCACAAGCTTGAGATTCATGTTTCTTTCCCCACAAGCGTGATTTCACCTTGGCTCCAATAGCTGCAAACAACTCGACATCCTCAGCAATATCTTCAACCTGTTCAGCATCAACTTTGATTTCATGATCTCCACCCGGTGTCACCTCCGATGAAGTCTCCTCAAATGCCGAACCAACTGGAGATGATGGAGTAGCATCAACCTCCACCCGCTGCGATCCTTTCATGGTCTTCGTCCTCTCCACCTGCTGAGAGACGGTGGACTTCAACGCTGAAGTCTCTCCAAAAGTGACATTCCTGCTCATCACGATCTTCTTGTCTTCGGGGTCCCACAACCTGTAGCTGTTTCTCTTGACGCCCAAATAGACAAACCTCTTTGCTCGCGGATTCACCTTGCCATTCTTGGCACTGAAGTAGGCCGGACTTCCAAACTCCCGCAGCACACCATGATCTTGAGTAGCTTTCCTAGACCAAATTTTCAATGGAGTTTTACCTCCTATCGCAGTTGATCTGTTCATGAGATGGCTAGCATACTCAGTCGCCTCAGCCCAAAACGACCTGTCTAATCCTGCATTAGACAATAACCGCCAAACCTCCTCCAGCAAGGAATGGACTACATCTTTAGCCAACCCATCTGTACCTGTTGTGAAGTAAGTAGCAATACCTGTGTTCCGGCCAAATCGTAGGAATTGGTTCATGTCCTTTCCAACATTACCAATCTTTAGCTCCTTGATCTTCCTACCTATCTGCCTCTCCATTCTTCCTCTCCACTTCACCAACACATCTAGGGCTTCACCCCTTTATCTCATGGGATATATCCAAATCTGCCTAGATGAACCATCAACAAAAGAGACAAAGTACCTGTGACCTCCAAGCGATGTCGTCTTAGCAGGTCCCCATACGCTCATGTGAACACAATCAAGAAGACCTTCATTGCAGTGAGTACTGGTGCTGAATCTCACCTTCTTCTTGTCCAAAACGCTGTGTCCACCTTCCAACTTGCAGGTAGCAGCACCTTCCAACGATTCCATCTTTGCAGGAGCTCGCAAAGACTTTTCTTCTTCCTGTCCGACCTTTCCCTGCCAGACCTCCGGGCCACCATCATCTGAGGAACTCAAAGTCTCCACCTGATCTGTAATCGTACTACCCTTCAAGTAGTAGAGATTGCCTCGGCGGACGCCCTTCATCACCACCATCGAGCCCTTGATCATCCTGAGATCGCCATCTCGAACAGATATCACCATGCCCGATGCTTCCAAAGTTCCCACGGAGATTAGATTTCTCTTCAACTGAGGTACATACCTCACTCCCTTCAGCTCCCTTACTATCCCATCAAACATCCTGATTCAGATTGTACCTACACCCTCCATGCTACATGAGTGATCATCGCCCATAACGACCGAACACCCCTCCAGCTTCTCAAAGTTGGAAAACCAGCCCCGATTAGGGCACGTATGGTATGTTGTACCTGTATTTAGAATCCACTCATCTTTCCATGAGTTACCAATGATGGGAGAACTAACTGAAAACGAGAAACCTGACGAGTCTGAATCTGATCCATCTGCCTGTGAACTACTCCTCGGAGTATTCGTCACTGTTTTCCATTATGTTTGCAAAGGGGGAAAACTTACAAAAAAAGAGTTTGAGGAGCTAAATTACAAGTATTCTTAAAAAGATTACAAGTAGATCTCCTCAGAGATTCTGGAGAAGTGTGCCGATAGGAGTCTGGTCAGCGCGCGACCACTTTGTCCCTTTGACGATGCGAGCGATGAGATTCCCTTCTCGCCTGGTTCGGGGAATCAGAGAACAGAAGGTTGGTAGAACCCTCTTGCTGCCTCTCAAAATCGCCTTCAATAAGGAATTCCTTCTCGCCTGGTTCCGGAGATTCCTTGAGAAGAAGGACGATGTTAGGGTATCAACACCCTGATTAGAGAAAGCAATTCTCTAAAAGGTCTCTGAATTCAAGAGCGCACGGTGCGTTATGAAGAAGCCTCTGCTTGTGGAGTCCTCCCGTATGCATGTGTGTCTGTCTCCTTGTACCCCTGGCGGGCTATTTATAGGGAGAGTAAGGGTATAATCGTCCCTTGAAGATATGGAAACAGATTGAATCAAATCTATTTAAATCTGGAAATTAGCCTTGCTGCGAGGCTAGGATAGCTTCTGCGGAGCTAGAATTGGCAGGTCGGTTGATCTGTTTTGATCCTTTCCATATTGTTGGGAGATTCTCCTTGATCCTCTTACTCGTTTTAAGAGAGTCAAGAGATAGCGGCAATCACCTGCCATATTTGAATCCTGATTGGATTTGATTTGTTTGAATCCAATCTCATCAGGAGATTTGATTGGTCAAAGGTTGACCGTAGTAGATCAATAGCGGAGCTGCCCGCTTTGAAGCTCATAGCGGAGCTAAAGGCAATCCTTGGCGAAATCTGAAAAAAACCCTTTGGCGGAGCTGGAAGTCCTCTTTTGCAAAGTTGCGAGTTAGCTTCCTGGCGAGGCTTTGGATGGCTTCAAGGCGAAGTCGAGTGATGTTAGCTTCTCAGGCGAGGCTATCTCCTTGGGCTAATGTAATGCTAAATGCTAGCATCTTAGACCTGCTGAGGTCTGTTTAGAAACGATCCGGGTTCACTGTCTGCTTGCTGGATCAGTGGAGTCCAAGCTGCTTCCTTGTCCCTTGGAGGTGGATGAAAACTGGTCTTCAGCTCGTCTGCCACTTGTCTTTTGTAAATGTCAACAAGTTAGACATTTGTTCAGACCAATAGGAATCTTGTCTTTTTTAAGTGTCAACAAGACCCCCTTCAAAGTTTTCGAAAGTCTGCAATAGCCCAGACTTCGAAACACTTTGAACTGCTGTGATCGATGGTGTGTGGAATATGAACGTCGCCATGATGGTTGAGTTCAGCTTCGCCTTCAATCCTGCTTTGGGATAAATCTGCCGAAGAATTGCACTGGATCGTGACTCTGAGTAGCTTCGCGCACGGGTAGCTCCGCATCTGGGCTTCCGGGAATAAGTTCGCTTTGGAACTCCTGTTGCCTTTTCAAAGCCAACTGTCACGGGCTGATTTACGAGGAGGATCATTTCTCCTTTCGCGCCGTTCGAGGGAGATATTCTCCGGTCGCACCTTACCAAAGGAGGATGTTTCCCTTTTCAAGGCGCTATAAGTGCCTTTTATGAGGGAGACGTTTTCTCCCTTTGCACGGTTCCAAGGGAAAACCGTCCCTTCCATCAAGGCGCAATAAATGCCTTGAATGCATTCGAGCTTCCACGCTTGAAGTGAGAGTGCTCAGGCCATGGGGCCTATAAATAGGACACTTGAGGTCCTCTGAAGAGAAATGGCCTGCTTGTTTTCTCTTCTCTTGGTTGAGAGATATACTCAGATCTCTGAATTAGTGGGAAAGCCCATTCTGGTTCTTATCCGGTCAAGGACCAGTAAGTCTTGATCATTCAGAGACTTCACCGCTTTTAGGGAACTCATCTCCCTTGATTTGCTGCTTTAGGGATTGGCTGGCTTCCCTTGTTCTCCATCTTGCAATTGGCTGCTGCAAAGAAGGATCTCATCATAGCTTTCTGTGAAGCTATCATCTTGATTTGTTCACAACATGTTAAGTCCGCTACGTAGGCAGGACTTGGGACTTGGTCTCTTCAAGAGTTGAGCCGGTCTTGCCATATTGGTGAATGTTGAGACTGTATCTCACAAGATCAGTCTGACTTTGCCATATAGGCGAGGCTAGGACTTGGCGTTTGCTGAGCCAGCCCATTGGTTGCCGTGCAGGCGAGGCTTATCTTCTGCTTTGACTGAAATTGGATTGCTTTGACCCAAAGAACCTGACTTAGCTCTTTTGTAGCTCTTCCTGTGCTTAGTTGCTAATCTGTTCTGATTTGCCTTGCAGTGGGCTATGTTCACCAATCTTGTGACTTGATAGAGGAACCATAAAATTGCCTTATGCTTCCCCGGTTGAAGCTTTACTTTTAAGCAGGAGGAACAATTCGGGGCAGCGGGTGCGTGTCCCAAAGGCCGTTGGCAGCCTCTTATCCGTGATGATTCGTTCTAAGGTGAGGTTGGCTGCCGCTTTTACCGGAGATGCTCCGCTTCAAGATAGTGGGCGTCGCCTGTGGGATCGCCGGCACCATTGCCGACTTTCAACTTTGGTGGCCTTTGGGGGCGATCCTCTTCGGGAAAGCGAGTATCGCGCCCGTTAGATCACTGGTATCACTGCCGATTCCCATTATACGTGATCTATCGTGTTGGCGGCGATAGGTTTTTATTGCCAGGCTTCAACAAAAATGGCCTGGCATGATCTGCCATTTTGTGGAGAAAAATGACCGTGTCCCTGTGGCACCATCTGTTCATATGCGAAGGGTTACGACCTTTTGCCGGAGGAAGGCCTTTCCTGTCCCGTTGATTTGGTTTGAAAGCAGATAAAACCGCTTGTATGCCTCAAATGATCCTGTTGGGCAACTGGATGTATTGTATAAAACACAACTTTGATGTAATATCAATGTACCCTTCCTGTTAAATCAATGAAAGTTCATCTTCCGATCATCTGATTTTTTGCTTGCTTTCACTGAGAGTCTGGCCATAGCTGGGCTAAACTGTGTGCGGAGCTAAGGACATAGTCCTTTCTTCGAATGATTTTTGCGAGACTGGCATGTCCCGCGAGCAGCACCTTTTTGGAGGGCTAAGGTAAGCCTCTCGGCTAAGCCCTTGAAGAATTGTGCGAAGTCCGCACTTTGCTCCTGTGCGAAGTTAACCCTTAGTGGGGTTGAACCGTCGCCCCTTGGGAAAGCGCCTCGGGCGCTTCGGGCGATGTTTCGAATTAATTCGAAACGGCTGCATGTGCCCTTTTTTCGAGGCCTCAATTTAGGCGCTGATTGGCCTATAAAAGCCCGATCGGGCTGAACAGAAAAAGATCTCCTTTTTTCCAGAGAAGTTTCTGTCTTTCCATCTTCTTCTTCCTTCTTTACTCAGAGTACTTTGAGAACTCTTGCATTTCTTCGATGGCGCCCAAAAGCCGAGCGGAAAAAGAAGCAGCGACTTCTACAGCGGAGGGCGCTCCTCCTCCGGTCATCGAGCGACCGATCGCTGGTAAGGAACTTTCCGATCTGATTAGAGAGTGGTCTCCATCCTTTGGAGCCGATACTCGGCCATTAGGACGATCAGGCATGATCTGTCCTCATTAGAGAATTCGTTCTCCTCCCTATTTTCCTTGTACCAGGGAGTTAAGAACTGAACAGTTCTTCTTTGGGCTTTCGCACGAAGCCATAACTTGGGCCATCTCCGTACTGTTTGAGGAAAAGGACTTGAATAAGTCCTCTCAGTCATGATGACTTTTGACCATAATGCCCTTTTGATGACATCAGCCCTCAGGGCTATACCACTTCCTGCTTAAGCGAAGTTGGTGCTTCGGATTTCTTCCTGCGAAGATGCAGTTTCATCCACGAGATCAAGCTTCATCGAAGCTATTGCCTTGCTGGCCTTGCTCGCTGAGCGAGGCTATGCCTTAGTGAATTTTTATGTTTTCATATCCACTTTATTGATGAACTAATCATAGCTCATTCATGTCTTTGCAGTGCATTACACCTCCGGTCTCCCGAACAGTCTATTCGGGTTATCCAGTAGAGCAGATGGTAGCATCAGCTTGCGATTCCATGGAGAGGCTTCTTTATTCAGCGAGCGGAGCTCTCTTGTCTGGGATACGCTCATCCAAGGCGGTCATCCGCAGACCATGCGGAGTATCTTAACCACTGCTCCGCTTGAGGATGTCGACCGTCAGACTTACAGAAAACCTGACTTCATATTCGGGGATGCTGCACCTGATCCCGATCGCCAGTTGCAGGCCGGCGAAGGGCAGTGGATTTTTCAGTTGGATGGCGAGAAATCTTATCTTCCGTCCACTAAGCGACACTTCCCTTTGTCCTCCTTCGCGGCTGTGACTCAGGCTCGGAAGATGGCGTGGAGTGTGAGCCGAAGTGTTGAATCTGTCCATGTCGGGAGATTGTTATATCAGTCCGGCTATTCAGGGGCGGGCCCTCCTCGCGGCATAATGGGGCTGTACCCTGGGAAGGTATCGCGAGAACTTCCAGTGGGAGAGAATCCGGCTGTGGCGCAGACTTTTGGCGCCCAATTCTGCGCAGTTGGCGGGAATTACCCCGCTACTGACTTCAGGACCCCTGGTTGGGTTCATCCTCCCAAGACATGGTGGGCGGAGTTGACCAACTATGTCCTTGCTAATTTCGGGAAGGACTTGGAGAAGTTAAACCTCCATGAGGCCGTCAGGGCGACCTGCTACGGCATTGATATGAAGGTGGCGTGCTTCTACGCCATCCTTGAGTTATACTACCCTGCCTCGGGGACCTTCTTCACCCCAGTTGGTGAGTTAGGCATGGCTCTGCATGAGATGTGGGAAATCTCTGCCTTGCCTTTTGGGTCTCTTCCGTATGAAGAGTACTTTCCCTGTGAAGCGGAGTTGGCTCTGCTGGAGAAGCAGGAGCCTGCTTTGCTTGAGACTTACCGGGAATTGATGTGCCACTTGCACATTTGTTCCAGCATCCACACTGGTGGCAAGAGTAGCTCGAAGAGCTTAAAGAGCTGGGGGAACTATCTGTTCCCGGACATGAAGAGTGCGCCTGAAGCTGCTCATTGCGGAGTTGCTGAAGGGGACATCTTGGCCCGGATGGAGGCGCATGCCGAAAAGGACATCATCGTGACTGAAGATGATGGTCCTTTTGAGGAAGGTGATGTCCTTCGGAGCTTTCACCACCAGGCTCGTCGGCCTATGTCTCGGAAGGCGCTGCTGGCCGGTTTCTTAACCATCTGGTTAAAGAAATGTGTGGTGCCGTCTTCCTCGGGTGACATTGTCCACCCGAATGTCTTGCTGCCGGCTGTGTGCTTGGTCCATGGCCACCGTCTGGGTCTTCTCCCGGCTATGGTGTGCTGTATCCAGAGGGGCCTTCGTGCGCTAACGGAGGCTTTCTGCAGACCATCGGTGTCGAGGAGAGGAAGGGTGCCGTCCTGCCCTGTGACGGACCCAATCCCAGGGTAGGTTTACCGTATACCTACTTGATGGCGTGGTTCGCCTTGCACTGCCCGGCTTTGATTGGAGCTGGGGCGGATCCTCCGCAGGGTGTTCGAACGGCACTTCTCCGCCGCTTTGAGGGCTGTTCATGGCAGAAGATCTACGTGGCTGAGGCCCGTAAGTTAGTACGCCGATATGACGCTTACAGCCTGTTCCGCTGTTTTCCTCGCATGCGGGATGCGGGGTACAATGAGGAATTCCATGATGCGGAATCGAGTGACTCTCCCATGAGTCGAGGTGTTTTCGAGTGGCTGGTCAACATCCGGCCCTCGCATTTGCTGTTCAGGAGTGGGGACACCTGCTACCTGGAACCCTACGTTCCGAGCCGGTTTGCCCGCCAATTCGGGTATGACCAGCTGTACGTGGGCAACCCGAATCCGGACTTGGCTTTCATGGGGAGCCTCATTGATGGGGCCCGCGCCTGGCAGTTCTTTACTGCAGATGGCACTGGGGCGCGGCTACGCACGCCGTTGAGAGATCCCGGCCTTCGGACGACCTTGTGCTTCTGCCAATGGTATGCGGCTTCGAATTCCACGCCTCCTGGATTCAATGCCAATAGTTCGGGTGTGAGATTGATTGCTCATCGGATGAGGCAGAAGGCTTCTGAGAAGAAGGAGGGTAAACGAGTCCGTGTCCCTGGCATAGAGGAGTTCATCGCTGTGGATGATAGCGAGGCTTCTGATGCAGGGAGCCCTCGCTTTGAGGTAGGGACAGGAGCTGATGTCCGTGAAGCTGACACCTGTGAAGCCGGCTCCGGCGTGGTGGGGACAGCTTCCCCACGACATGTGGAAGAAGTGGAAGAAGAGGATTCTGATGTCCACTTCAAGAGGAAACGTGGGAGTGGATCCCGTAGGAAGTCGTTGGCGAAGAAGCCCCGTCGCCATGCTCCTACAATTGTGGTAGAGGGCGAACCCTCTACTGCGCTTCCTTCTGCTGCTCCATTAGTGGCTGAGCCGTCGGTTGCTGAACCGACTACTGGTAAGATTGGCCCCATCTAATATGCCTTCAGCGCACTTTAAATAACTCATCATTTGCTTTTTGTTGCAGGAGCTGAGGCAGTTGGAGAGCAAGGGGAACACTACGATCCCCTGTTCACTTATAGGGCTGCAGCCAGCTCTTCCGCTCACTCACAAGAGTCTGGGAGTGGCGCAGCTGATGTCGGTCCTTCGGGTGTTGGGACCTCCAAAGGAAGTTCTGTGGAATCAAGCTCTGTTGAGTGGTCTGCAGGGGACTCGGCAGGCGAGAGCGGGCCGGCCATTTACGTCGAGTCTGGTAAGAACTTTCCGATGGGACCCTTGGATTCCGATGCGGCTGACGAGGTGACATCAGCCTTCGGTATGACTACGATCTCTTGGTCTTCGCCTGTTTGCTGCGTCTCCTTTTTGACCTTGGTTTTGTTGCAGGTATTCGTCCCCAAGGTGCATCAGCTTCGAAGGAAGCGGAGGGTTCTCCTAAGAGGTTAGAGGGCGAGTCGAGTGCTTCGACCGCGGCGAATGCTGCTGTGTTGGACGCGCTGTATGGCGACCTCCCCTCTTATTAGCCCATGACAACTGAGAGGTCGGGGGTTGTGGAGACGACAGTCCCACAGACGCCTTCACTCCCGAGTGAGATGCCGGCGAGTATGGAGTTGAGGGTGATCACCAGCCCTGCCTCCCCAACTCAGGTGGTTGAGCCCGTTGCTCCAGAGGTAGTTGCCAGCCCTTCCCTCGCGGTGGCTGGTGTATTAATTTCGATGAGGACTCCGCCGAGATCGTCCTTGGCTTGTCCTGCTGCTGTCGATGTTCCCGCTTCTTCTTCTGCGGTGGTGTCGGCCGGGCTGGTAGACTGCTCCGAGGTTGTCCCTCTACCAAAGATTGATGAAGCTGAGAATGACTTCATAGGTAATCTGGTTGATAGCTTCTATAACAATTTGGGGCAGACTATCGGTCTAGTCCTGAAAGGCTCGCCTGTGCCATTTTCGAAGCTGAAGGTGGTCCTCTCCCGAGGTATTGATTGCATTCGAGACTTTGAGGGGTACCATCAAGCTACTGCTCTGGAACTCCTGGTAGATGACCTTGAGAAGGACGTGGAGGAATGGCGCCGTCTCTATCGTTCAGACGTAGCGTCTTTGGCTGATGAACGGCTCACACATCTTGTTGCCCAAAGGCGCGAGGCTCAGCTCGCCGCTCAAGAGGCTGCTGAGGCTATCTCCTCTGACTTGAAGTCCTTGGAGATAGAGCAAGTAGAGGTTGGGAGTGCAATTGACGCTTCCACCAGTGCTCTTCTTGATGCCGAAGATAAGGTTAAGAGGACCGAAGAGATGATCCGGAAGGCAAATCTCCTCTTATCCAAAGCTACACAGATGCGTCATGAAGAGACTGCGCGGCTTGAGCAGCTCAGGGCTCAGAGTGAGGAACTGGCGCGGCAGGAGTCGTCACAGAGGGCGACTTTGGCGGAGGTCGAGGCTCGTCTGGCTCAGGCGGTGGACTTCGATGAGGCTGAGCTGAGATCACAGGTGCTGGCCCAGGCTGCTGATGACAGGAGAACGAGGCTAGCTTCGCTCGGGGATCGGATTCGATCTTACCATATACGCCTGTAGGCCATTGTATATGCTCCTCCATGTATCCCATCTTTTTGGCTTTAATAGAAAATTTTCCTTTTGACTTCTGCTGTTTGGATAATGAGACATGACTGTCTGTTGGTTCAGAGGTCGCAATGACATAACCAATTGAGATGTTGCCAGTCTCGAGGTTAGCCCATTGCGGGGCTGGAGTGAAGATACTTGCCTTTTGTAAATGTCAGCAAGTATGAGGCCTGTCTTTTGTAAATGTCAACAGGGCTCGAGATTGAGACTTAGCTGTCTGCTGGTTCAGAGGTCGCAATGACATAACCAATTGAGACGCCACCAAGCTCAATGATAGGGGCTTGGCTTTCTGCCAGTTCAGAGGTCGCAATGACGTAACTGGTTGAGAAGCCACCAAGCTTAATGGTAGATGAAACTCGGCTATCTGCCAGTTCAGAGGTCGCGATGACGTAACTGGTTGAGAAGTCACCAAGCTCAAAATAGGTGATACTTGTCTTTTGTAAATGTCAACAAGTATCGAGACCTGTCTTTTGTAAATGTCAACAGGACTCGAGATTGAGACTTAGCTGTCTACTGGTTCAGAGGTCGCAATGATATAACCGATTAAGACGCCACTAAGCTCAATGACAGATGAGACTTGGCTATCTGTCAGTTCAGAGGTCGCAATGACATAACTGGTTGAGAAGCCACCAAGTTCAAAATAGGTGATACTTGTCTTTTGTAAATGTCAACAAGTATCGAGACCTGTCTTTTGTAAATGTCAACAGGACTCGAGATTGAGACTTAGCTGTCTACTGGTTCAGAGGTCGCAATGACATAACCGATTAAGACGCCACTAAGCTCAATGACAGATGAGACTTGGCTATCTGCCAGTTCAGAGGTCGCAATGACATAACTGGTTGAGAAGCCACCAAGTTCAAAAGTCGGATTGGATTTGGAAAAGGTCTGGTCTTCTCGGGGAGAAACGAGAAAATCACTGTCATAGGTTTAATGTTAACGTAACAGCGGAATATGTGTGGTCCTACCATTCTATGGATGAGAATTGGTAAGTGACTTTGGAGGTCTCGCTCTCATGAGGAGAAATGAGGGGACTGCTGTCATAGGTTTAATGTTAACGTAACAGCGGAATATGTGGTCTTACCATTCTATGGATGAGAATTGGTAAGTGATTCTGGAGAGGGAATCAAGTGGGAGCAGGTCCCTTGGGATTTTAAGCAAACCCCCAGCTACCAACAGATTTGATATGCTTGGAGAAAGAGAGAGGCTCTCTTTGTGCGCATTCCGGACGCGCGGATCTCGATCAGAGGTGTAATGTTAACTTGATCGAGAGCAAGATCCTTGATTAAGGATAGTACTTCTTTAAGAATTTGCCATTGATTGGCATCATGAGGAGGTCGCCCTCTGCAGTCATAAGGCGGTATGCTCCGTTTGAATAGACTGTCTCTATCACAAACGGTCCTTCCCATTTAGGCTGAAATTTGCCTTTGGTCTTTTGCGTCATAATCATCGGTCGTCTGACGGCTAAGACCAGATCTCCTTTCTGGAAGGTTCTTTGCTTAACCTTCCTATTGAAGGCTTTTGACATCCGAGCCTGATATAGCTCGATGTGTTGCTGAGCTTGCAGCCGCTTCTCGTCCAGGGCTTCGAGCTCTTGAAGACGCAGGCGATCATTGTCTTCTGATGTCATTTTAGTAGTCAGGGCTACTCGCAATGATGGCACCTGGATTTCCAATGGGATGACCGCTTCGCACCCATATACCAGGGAGAAAGGCGTATTGCCTGTCGATGTCCGAACCGTAGTCCGATAGGCCCAAAGGCATTCACCGAGCTTTTCGTCCCAATCTCGCTTGTTTGAGGAGACAAACTTCTTGAGCAGCTTGATGATTGTCTTGTTGAATGCTTCTGCTAAACCATTGGCGGCAGGATTGTAAGCTGTTGAAGCCATATTCTGAATTCGGTATTTATCGCAAAACCGATAGAATCCTTGGCTTATGAATTGAGGACCATTGTCGTGGATGATCCGCCTGGGGACACCAAATCGATGGATGACATGGTGTTTGATGAAGCTAACCAGATTGGAGGTTTTGACTTCGGCCAACGGTATGGCCTCTGCCCACTTTGAGAAGTAATCGGTTATTGCTAGGATAAACCGGTGACCTCTTGCCGAAGAGGGGCTGATTGGCCCTACGACATCAATTCCCCACGCTTCAAATGGCCATGAAGCAGCAGTAGGGTGGAGCAACTCCGAAGGCTGGTATATAAAGTCAGCGTGAATCTGACATGCCTTGCACCTTCGCGCATATTGGATGGCGTCGGTTATCATAGTTGGCCAATAGTACCCAAGCCGATGTAGCCTGTCTTTGAGCTTCGGACCCGGCTGGTGGGCTCCACAAATGCCGTCATGTGCTTCTTTGAGTACTTGCTGTGCCTCAGACTGAGAAGGCACCGAAGGAGGACATCGTCATATGAACGACGGTAGAGCGTCTTCAGAGTAGGATCGTAATAGAAACGGGGGGACCTTCGTCTGATGGACGCCGCTTCTTTAGGATCGTCAGGGAGCAATCCGTGCAGAGCATAGTCAATGAGAGGGAAGCGCCAATCCCTCGGCTCGAGGTCTGCAGAGACATTATGGACCTCTTGGATTTTCAGCATATGCTTAGAGCATACGAGGTGTCGGGTCGCGACTGTGAGATAGTACTCGGTGTCGGCTGGCAAGGCTAGCGTCGTCGCTAATGTAGCGAGAGCGTCCGCCTTGGTATTTTGAGATCGAGACACATGCCCGATGTAGAAACCTTCAAATAGGTTAGCCAACTCAATGGCCGTATGGTAATAAGGCACCAAGTCCTCATGGCGGACTTCATATTCGCCTTTAACCTGATTGATGATCAGTTTTGAATCGCCATAAGCTTCAAGGTAGCGTACCCCCATTCCATGGGCGAGCTGAAGACCAATGAGCAGAGCATTATATTCTGCTACATTGTTGGAGCATGATTCTGTCAAAGAAAATGCTCTGGGAAGAACATGGTTCTGCGGGGAGATAAACACAACCCCCACTCCGGCAATAATCTTGCCTTTAGGGCCCATTCGCGATGCTCCATCAAAGAACATCTGCCATACTTCCTCTACTGAAGTTGCGTTGGACTCGAAGACTTCATCAGGGATGTCTTCGTGGAGTTTTGAATGCTCCGGAACTGGATGAGCAGCTAAGAATTCTGCAAGGGCTTGGCCTTTGACCGCCTTCTGAGGAATAAAGGTCATGTCGTATTGAGACAGCAGAAGTGCCCATTTAGTCAATCTTGAATTTAGTGACCCTGGCTTCGTCATAAGAAGACGTAAAGGATTCACCCTGGAGATGACATGTATGGTCTGGCCAACCAAATAATGTCGTGTCTTCTGAACGGCAAAGACGAGAGCTAAACACTCTTTCTCAACAGGATTGTAGCGAGATTCCGCTCCTATTAGAGTCCTGCTCAGATAATAAATGGCCTGCTCGTGGCCATTGCCGTCTTTTTGAGCGAGGAGGGCGCCGAGGGAGTAGTCCAGAGCTTTTACATAAAGCAAGAATGGCTTCCCTGATGTAGGGGCCACTAAGACTGGAGGCTTTGTGAGGTACCTCTTGATGTCTTCATAAGCTTCCTGACAAGCTTGATCCTATACGAAGGAAGCACCCTTTTTCATGAGCCGGGTGAACGGCTGACAGCGGCCTGAGAGATTTGCAATGAATCTTCTGATGTAGGCCAACCTGCCTTGCAAGCCTCTCAGCTCTTTGAGGTTCCTTGGCGGATGCATGCTCTGGATAGCTCTGACTTTGTCTGGGTCAAGGTGAATCCTTTTGATGTGACGATAAACCCAAGGAACTTGCCACTTGACACTCCCAAGAAGGATTTTGTCGGGTTCATTTTCAGTTGATGAGCCCTCATTATGTCGAACATCTTTTGAGATCGCGGAGATGCTCATCCTTGTTGCGGCTTTTGACAGCAATGTCGTCAACATAACATTCCACTGTCTTTCGGAGATGATCGCGAAAGATCGTACTCATTGCCCGCTGGTAGGTTGCTCCGGCATTCTTCAGTCCGAAGGGCATTACAGTGTAGCAGTATACCCCCAATGGTGTTCGGAACGAAGTATGCTTCTCATCGTCGGGATACATCTTAATCTGGTTGTACCCTGAAAAGCCGTCCATGAAAGACATCCTTTCGAACCCGCATGTGTTGTCAATCATGACATCAGTGATGGGCAGTGGAAATTCATCTTTGGGACAGGCCGCATTGAGATCACGGTAGTCGATGCAGATCCGTATTTTGCCATTCTTCTTGAGGACGGGGACTATATTAGCCACCCAATCTGGATGTTGCTCCTCCCGAATGAAGCCACTTGCAATGAGTTTGTGAACTTCGGTTTCAATAGCTTCCATAATGTTCGGGCGAAACCGACGTTGTTGCTGCTTGACTGGCTTGACGTCGGGCTTGATATTCAGCCGGTGCATAGCGACCTGTGGGTCGAGTCCGGGCATGTCTTCATAGCTCCACGCGAAGACGTCTATATACTCTTTTACGAGCATTATCAATTCCTCCTTTTCTATAAGTGATAGGCTTTCACTTATAAAGATGGGTTTGGGATGATCTTGACTTCCCAGATTGACCTGCATCACCTTGTCTTCAGTAGGCGGCTCACGCAGTTCGAACCGTTTTTCCCATTGGAGGCTTAACTGCTGGGCCCATGGTTCATCATTGGCAGCTTCCGCAGGTTCCAATTGACTGCTTGAAGTCATATTCGCGGCGAGGCCTTTGAACATTTCTCCTATGCTGATATCGGAGTCCCACTCGGAGGATGAAGCCGACTGTGATGGAATTGGTCCGTCGTCTTTGACCTGAACTGTTACTGATGATGTGGGCGTGACGTAACCCAACCCCCTGCGTGTACTATCATAGTAATTTGCAGGTTTCCCTCTTGGGACGGAGTTACGCATCAAGCTGCGTCTTCCTTTTCTGAAGTTTAGGCCCGCTCCCTACTTCAGGTTGTAACCCATCTTCTTCATAATGTGGCGGGCTGGCCGCGCATAATGGAAGAACTGTGGAGCATCTGACTCTGAGCTTGAGTCTGCAGTTGTAGGTTTCCGTGGCTGAGCTCTACCGAAGATTATCGGCGACTGACCTTGTTTGGAAGGAGGGATCACCAGCGTAGCCCCTTCTATGACCTCCATAGATGTATTGGCCGCACTTGGCTTATGTACGGGCATGTGCAGAGAGCCATCCATAATGGATTTGATCGACCGCATACTCACAGGATAATCAAAAGAAATATTGTCATTAATTACCCATTCACCTTCTTCCTCAGAAGGAGTATTACATTTGGGGTCAATGAGACATGCTGTAATTGGTTCGCCAGTCAGAATGGCCGGCATGCCCGCCTCGGACTCTGAATCCGCTTCATTGCCACTTTCATCATCGTCTGGCAATGGTTCTCCCGGCGTTCCACTAGCCTCTTGATATAGGAGAGCATCAGTGAAGTAGTTTTCCACCCCCTTGAAGGGTTGCTTCTCAGCGAAGACAGTTCGTACTGTCGTATCATCCTCCACATATTTGAAGCACTGGTGGAGGGTAGAAGGGACGATCCAGTTGGCATGGATCCATGGCCGTCCTAGCAGCAGGTTATATGACGTGTCAGCGTCAATGACATAACACGTTACCTCTGACTTGAGGCTTCCGATTCTGCAACGGAGCCGAATCTTCCCAAGTGGATGGCTGCTCCCGGCGTTAAAACCATATATTGTAGTAGTGGTTGCGGACAACCTGTACAGTGGTATGCCGAGGAAATAGAGAAGCCGTTTGGGGATGATGCTGAGTGCCGACCCCGGATCGACTTGTATCCTTTCAATGCAGGTTGAACCGATATATCCGGTGTAGTACAGAGGTCGATCGTGCTTGTTGTCCTTGAGAAGCATATCTTCCGCCGTGAAGGTAATAGCAGGCACCTTTGACTGTGCGTGATGGCATTCTGGGCAAGAAGACTGGGCGTCATGATTAGAGACCTCTGGTATGCATGTCAGAAGAGTCTCTGAGTTGGCCAAAGCATCTCTGAGCGCTTCTCGTGTCTCTTTGGAGAGACGCAGGAGCTCGTGTATTGTGATACGAGCTGGGATATTGGCCAAGTGGGCCAGTATATCGAAGCGAAAGGGCGTATCAAGCCCTTGGCCTGACGGTTTCTTCAACACATGGTCGAACCGTACCTCTTTAGGCTTTTCTCTCCCTTTGGTCGGGACTGGAGTGGATGCAGGCGTTGGTGCTGACGTCGTTTGCTGTTGTGTCTTGTCAGCAAGCTTCTCATACTGTCTCAGGTACGACTTCCCAGACCGGGTGCCCGTCTGTTGAGATGCGTCTGCTTGCGTTGTACAAGCATGCTTTTCTCCTTCCGAATCGCTGAGGGAAGCCGAGGTAACATCACCATCATCTGGTAGGACAGAGATGACATTGCAAGATTTGCCTTTTGAGTTGGGCCGCTTTGAACACCGTTGAATGTCTTGGACGAGATCTGGGTGTATCCACATGACTTCCCCCGTCTCCAATGTCAAAGGGACGAGACCCTTGTTGTATTGAGTCCTGGCTGGAGGATGCTTGACTTCCAACCGCGGCGCCGGGCTGGATAGGTCCCGTCAGGAACTGTGACCTTCTGGGCAGTGCCGAACTCAAGAGTCACCATATTGACAGTGACTTTCTTCTGCTCCGTCTTCAGTGTGAGGACGCCAGCATCAATCAGGGCTTGTATCCTGTCCTTGAGGACATAACACTTGTCAGTAGGATGGTG
The DNA here is from genome assembly GCA_038442645.1 of Agave tequilana. Lineage (NCBI taxonomy): Eukaryota > Viridiplantae > Streptophyta > Magnoliopsida > Asparagales > Asparagaceae > Agave > Agave tequilana. The sequence goes on along the minus strand of JAVJIF010025390.1, from coordinate 13,722 downwards.
AATCATCCTATGATAGAGGCAGTATTTGGGGTCGTTTGTGCGCCCTATCTCATCAGGACGTCGAGCATCCGGCAGCTTCAGCTTGTTCCCTTTGTGGAGCAGATGGAATATTGTAACCACCTGATCATCTTTGAAGGAGTACTGTTTTGGAGGGAACTTGGGCTCCTGATTGTTGAAGCCGCTCTTCTTAGCCTTCGACTGCACGTCTCCGGATAACTCTACGGACATAATCTCTTTCCCCTTAGCTTGGGAAGACTGAGGTGGGTCGTCGCGTCCTTTGCTGTTCGTACCCCATTTGCCTCTGGGGGTGGATGGTTCGAACTTTTTAGCCGACTTCTCAGCTATCTCAGCTTGTTCGACTAATTCCTTCCAAGTGTGGGCTTTGACAGCCCCCATGCGAACTTCTACTTGATCCAAGAAGTTGTGCCTGCATGTCTGTAAGAGCATGGGTAACGGCATCCCTGCTGGACACATCAAGGATAAGTTTCTGAATCGCTCAATGTAGTCGCGGACGGGTTCGCCCTTCTTCTGTACGGTAGAGAGGAGCTTGTCCATGGTCACTTCAGTGTCGTCCTCATAGAAGCGAGAGAGGAACCGAGTTTCTAGGTCGAGCCAGGAATTGATAGAGCCTGGAGGGAGGCTTCGGAACCAGTCGAATGCCACGCCCTTTAGAGTGCCAATAAACAGCCTAGCCATGATGGCGTCGTTGCTTATGACATTACCAGTCTGAGACCGGAAATAGTAGATGTGCTGATTGGGCGAGCTCTTACCATCATACGTATGCAACGTTGGTGGTTTGAACTTTGGTGGGTATGGCACCGAATCCCACTCTAGTGGATAAGGACGGACTGTCCCCACCTTCTTTAATTCATCCCTCTGAGTTAGGGATGCAATCTGAGCCTGGAGGCCCTTAAGGACTTCAGCATCTAGGGAAGAACCTCCCTTGGATTTCGGATTATTGCTAAAGTGTTCCTCCTCATCGTGGTGGCTTCCGTATCATTGCCGCTTCGATTGCTGAGGAGTTGGGCAAGCATCTGTTGAATATTGTCCAGGGCTTCCTGCTGGGTCCTGGAGGTTTGCTCTTGAGCTTCCAAACGCCGACGAAGGTCATCGTTAGCGTTATCGGCCATGTTGACCGATGCTTTGTCGGTTCGCACTGAACTGACCGTCGCTGACGAGGCATACCCGCTGTCTTCCTTTTCTTCGTCTGAAGATTGAGGTGACTGCCCGGGTGATGGCGGGATCAGGGCCGTCGAGGAAGAAGGTTGCTCGTAATTGTAGGGTATTGCCACCCTGGATCTGGTGTTTCGGAAAACACCTTCTTCTTGTACCGAGACCTCGCCTAGGCTTGGATTATAATCTGGATCTGGAGAACTGTAAGGGGGACCATCAGATGTCTGACTCCCCTTGCGTCGCTCTCGGCCTCTTCCGTTCATATTGACGGAGGCGGAGATTGGATCTGGTGAGGCGCCCCTTCCGCGATGCCTCGTAGGAACATGTGCGGACAACCGATCAAACACCGATTGCCGGTGCGGAGGTACAGCCATGGTTGGATGTAGCCGGCAGCGGGTTGAATAGATTGTCACAAGTCGGCATCCTCTTTGACAACAGGGGAAAGTAGTTCGGAGGGGCTCCGGCTTCCGCTTGCTTACCAGGAATTCTCGTAGGTCAGGCCCAACAGAGCCTGGATAACTTCGCAGAGAAGCTTTTTCGGAGTGTACATGGGACGATACTCCATTCTTCTTATCCCTGCAAAAGGGATTAGCACTGAATAGTGCTTCAGATCTAGATTCGCCAGCAGGTGCGAACTTAGTGCTTGATGAACTAGAGAGCGGAGCACGCCGAGGTGCTTTATCCGCTATTCCGCCGCGAAGGGGATTAGCCTTAGATGACTCTTTGGCCTTAGCCTCGCGGCCATGGATCCAATGAGTATGCTTTGGTATGGTGGCTTCGCTTGTGAAAGCGAGGCTGTCAGAAGGCTTTGCTGCCTTTGATTTGAGCGACAGTATGATCGCCGTCGGGACTTCATGATTGGCAGCATCGTTAGGGTAGATAGGCATCTTACCCTTTTCTTCGCGGGAGAGGCGCAGTTTCGGCGTGACTACACCGGAAACCTCGGTTGGAGACTTCTGCTTGGGCTTCCATATCCGCCTTGACGGAAGATGCTTAGGTTCACGAGGAACCTGAATAGCCACACGCGGGGCTGTGGGGTGTTGGCAGAATTCTGCCTCTGGTTTCTGATTTGAAACCTTGGTCGTGAAGACCTTCCTGTGTTCCGTGCTCGAAGCGTCAGGTCACCCCCAGAGAGGACTTCTTCAAGTCTTCCTTGGTCGATCTGGATGACCAAGTTCTCAAGAGTGCAGGGCTCGGTCTGTGGGCATGCTTCCTTGTTGCGCCAGAGCACCGCAGCAGGTTTGCAGGGAACCTTTTCAGTCTCCGCAGAGACTTTCCTTGAAGATTTAGCCAGAGAAGCTCTGGCTGCACCGACTTTGTTGAATTCAGAGATAGACCCGAAGGTCTGATCGTCTCATTGCGACACTTGATTCTCAGCATAGGAGAATATCGTCCCCAGCGGAGTCGCCATCTTGTTTTCCATTATGTTTGCAAAGGGGAAAAACTTACAAAAAAAAGAGTTTGAGGAGCTAAATTACAAGTATTCTTAAAAGGATTACAAGTAGATCTCCTCAGAGATTCTGGAGAAGTGTGCCGATAGGAGTCTGGTCAGCGCGCGACCACTTTGTCCCTTTGACGATGCGAGCGATGAGATTCCCTTCTCGCCTGGTTCGGGGAATCAGAGAACAGAAGGTTGGTAGAACCCTCTTGCTGCCTCTCAAAATCGCCTTCAATAAGGAATTCCTTCTCGCCTGGTTCCGGAGATTCCTTGAGAAGAAGGACGATGTTAGGGTATCAACACCCTGATTAGAGAAAGCAATTCTCTAAAAGGTTCTCTGAATTCAAGAGCGCACGGTGCGTTATAAAGAAGCCTCTGCTTGTGGAGTCCTCCCGTATGCATGTGTGTCTGTCTCCTTGTACCCCTGGCGGGCTATTTATAGGGAGAGCAAGGGTATAATCGTCCCTTGAAGATATGGAAACAGATTGAATCAAATCTGTTTAAATCTGGAAATTAGCCTTGTTGCGAGGCTAGGATAGCTTCTGCGGAGCTAGAATTGGCAGGTCGGTTGATCTGTTTTGATCCTTTCCATATTGTTGGGAGATTCTCCTTGATCCTCTTACTCGTTTTAAGAGAGTCAAGAGATAGCGGCAATCACCTGCCATATTTGAATCCTGATTGGATTTGATTTGTTTGAATCCAATCTCATCAGGAGATTTGATTGGTCAAAGGTTGACCGTAGTAGATCAATAGCGGAGCTGCCCGCTTTGAAGCTCATAGCGGAGCTAAAGGCAATCCTTGGCGAAATCCGAAAAAAACCCTTTGGCGGAGCTGGAAGTCCTCTTTTGCAAAGTTGCGAGTTAGCTTCCTGGCGAGGCTTTGGATGGCTTCAAGGCGAAGTCGAGTGATGTTAGCTTCTCAGGCGAGGCTATCTCCTTGGGCTAATGTAATGCTAAATGCTAGCATCTTAGACCTGCTGAGGTCTGTTTAGAAACGATCCGGGTTCACTGTCTGCTTGCTGGATCAGTGGAGTCCAAGCTGCTTCCTTGTCCCTTGGAGGTGGATGAAAACTTGTCTTCAGCTCGTCTGCCACTTGTCTTTTGTAAATGTCAACAAGTTAGACATTTGTTCAGACCAATAGGAATCTTGTCTTTTTTAAGTGTCAACAGTCACCTTTGATAGATTTGCTTCAGCCTTCGACTCCTTCTTCTTCCCCTTGAACGTCGGACAGTCCAATTTCCAGTGCCCTATCTCTCTACAGAAGGCATACTGATTCCTTTTGAGATCCCTGAAACCCGGTCTAGACTTTGATCTTCCTCTTTCTTCCTTGCCCTTCCTCGATGAACCCCTGCCTCTTACTTTCAGTGCCTCCACCGATGAGCTTGACTGAGAAGGATGTCTCTCCTTTCTCCTCGTCTCATAACTTGTCAGTGCAGACGACACCTCATGGTAGTCCAGAGTCTGCCTACCATTGATAAAGGTCAGTGTGAATGTCTCATACTCCTCCTCCGGGAGTGAGTTCAGGAAGATGATCGCCTTGTCCTCCTCTTCTATAATGACATCCATGTTCACCAAGTCTTTAAGAAGCTTCGTGTATCGGTTGATGTGCTCATTCACTGTGCTCCCCTTCTTCATCTGAAATCTGTACAGCTTACTCTTAAGCTGTAACCTGGACTTAACACTCTTCGTCAGGTATTTCTTCTCAAGGGTTTCCACAGATGCTTCGCCAACGTCTCATGTTGCGCAAGATATTTTATGTCTTGCGACAAATATGAACGAATTAACCCACACACTGACTTGTTCATCTTTGCCCACTGCTCATCAGTGGTCGTGCTCCTCTTCTTCTCTAGTAGGAGAGTATCCTCGAGGTTCGATGCATTCAGGGCATCCATAACCTCACATCTCCACATCCCGAAGTTATTTGTGCCATTGAACTTAACGACATCAATCCTCGAATGAGGATTCATGGTCTTAACCGAAGCAATTTCTTCTGCCATCTAGATTACTTGATCCTCTATCTATGCGGAAAATCAATCAACTGGAAATAGATCACTACTTCGATAAAAATTGAATTTTTACCTTTTCCTTGAAACCCTAGATTGAGTTTCTCACCGGATCTACTCCACCACAGATTCCACGAGCCCTCCTTGCGTCCTCCTGAGATCGACACACGATCCCACGAACACGAATACCTCTGATCTGAGATCGACACACGATCTCCACCGAATCAGATCCCGAGCCCTCCGAATCTTCAGACAAATCCCAAGCGAAACCTGGGAAGCTCTGATACCACTTGTTGCGACTACGACAACAACCTGATGAGGAATCCTTGAATCTCCCAAGCACGAAGAACAATCCCAAACAGCACAAAAACAAACACCAAGAGAAAGCACACGCAAACAAAGCAATCTGACGAGGTTCGGCCTCAATGCCTACGTACCCGGGGCAATCAAAGGAGAGATTTATTACTTTGGAAGAAGATTACAATGCTAGCAGCTTCTCTAATCTTAAGAGAGCTCCAGAATTTCCAGCATTCTAAAAATCCTAGGCAAAACCCGTATTTATACCAACAGGTTTCCAAAAACAGAAACGCAGCCCGCACCCGCTTGTCGGTCGACCGGGCGGTCGACCGACCCCTTCCACCGGTCGACCGGTCGGTCGACCGGATGCCCAACAGAGAGTTGGGTACTTTCAGTCGGTCGACTGGGCGGTCGACCGAGCTCCAACTTGTGCACGTTGTGCACGTCGGTCGACCGGGCCGGTCGACCGAACTTCTGATACTGCGGGCGGTCGACCAGGCCGGTCGACCGTTCAACCTGTTTCCTGCTGCTGCTGCTGTTTCCTTCGCCTTTTTCTCGTCGACTTCCCCGGCGATCACTCGACGACTACTCGACGATCCATGTCAACTTCCTCAGCAATACTTCTCTCTTTCCAACATTAATTACCCCACATCTACCCACTAATGAGATATTGACACACAGCAAACTAAGGCACCTAGCAGATCAAGACACTCACCCAAAGAGATAAGGCACCGACTAAATTTTTTAAAAATGGTCAAATTATCCTCCCCTCCGCCGCGCACCGACCTCGCCCTCGTCCCCCTCCCGCCGCCCTCTGCCCTCGAACTCTTCTCTTCCCCTCCCCGCCAACCTCCCGCTTGTCTCCCCTCCCTCCCCTCTACCCCTCCCCGCCCCCTCCCCCTCCCTCCTCCTCCTCTCCCATATATGATCTATTCAGTCAAGTCTGGCCTAACATATATGATCTATTCGATCAGACGTGGCCAAACAAATATAGATCTGTTCGTCTGTTCGCATGTTCGCCCCGACTTAGCTGATCAGTAGATCAGGGGAGGCGGGAGACGGGCGGGAGGGGAAGAGGAGGGGAGGGAAGGCAGACAGGGAGGGCGGAGGTGGGGTGGAGGTGTAACGGTCTCAATTTTAAATATCCTCAATTAATATAATAACTCTTATTAATCAACAGATTGTCCCGATCATAGCCAAATTCTTGAAATTTTTGACATCATCTCTTAAGTATATACTACTCTGTCCTGACATTATATATATATAATTTTGACGAACAACAACCTACTTATCATCAAATAAGATCCCGCCACCAAATTTCAACCATCATATAGTATCATCTCATAGAATATCAGTTACACGAATAATCAACTTACAATTTCAGGTTGACATTGCCTACTTATATAGATATACAATAATATACGCTCGAGAGTACCCCTCTCGACATCCACAATCCAAACAAAGTTATTTCTCAAATCCAACTTTAGATAAAGAATATAATCACATTTACCTCACTACAGGCACAAGTATATATCAAGATTAGCTATTTGCAACATAATCTAGAAGTATTTAAATAAACATCTATCTCAAAATGTAATCATATATATATATATATATATAATATATATTCACACACACCACCCAACTACTCAAGGTTACATCAGTTAAGTACACAAAATAGATATATCCCTGTAAAATCTAGTTCTATATCCATACAGCTAAAAGTCAGATCCCAGTCTTCAACGCAACCTGAAAACATATAAACTGGGAGGGGTAGGCTCGACAGCTCAGTGAATAGAGTCAAAAGAAATGTTAAGAAATGATGACCATAATCAATAAAAAACATACCAAGTTATAAGAGCAATTTGAATGAATAAGAGAAAAAGAAAATCGATAACATCTCATGATATAATAATCAAGACAATAGTCTTCATAATCTTTGGAATGGTCTGACTCTTTTGGTCATTGATGCACTTTATCTTTCTTAGGTTTCATTTCTACATGTTATAGGGTATATGGTTTTAGTAAAGTATTATCTCACTTTTTATAGTTTATTATCAAGTTTTTCTTATGTATTCACAATAAATAAGTTATACATATCTCATAAATCGTGCACCGGGTGCGCCAATCACAATCACTTCCATAAATGTAGTTTATCCATTCAGATAATATACATATCACAAATGTACTTGTATATCATATAATCATATCATACTTCACAGCATTGGCATATCCTACTTGTGAAACACACATCATACATTATTCATATGCATATATAAATCACAAATGAAGTGTGCGATTCTCCATCTTTTCCTCCTACAGGCTCCCGCCCAGCCCCTTTCTTCATTTTATGTGTGTGTGTGTGTGTATAAACACGCTTATACATGCATACACACGTCTTCCCCTATATATAGAACAATAGCAACATCTTCCCCTCTTATTGGTTCCCACTCGTCCCCTTCATTATATATATGTGGCCCAAAGGTCCATCACCCTAGTTTTGATGATGATTATCTCATGTAGTTATTTGTACTAATAATTTTTTATTGTTTAAGTTATAGGTTTATAACAAATGAGGTGTTTTTATTTAGCTTCTCTCAAAAGACACACATGTCAAGTTTTGAAGCTAACATTAAGATAATTCAAGAGCTTAAACACCAAGAACGCATCTAATACTCAATGATGGAGTCAAGATCAAGAGATCAAGATGAGATTCAAACTGAAGCACTCAAGGAAAAAAATTCATTTATACAATGTCAGATCTAGTTGTTAAAATCAAGTTTTTAAGTTTTGGATTGCCCTTGAGATTCAAATACAGATTCTAAATCATTATTGTGTTTCTCATTCCAAAATTTTTTCAATAGATTTTGTAAGTGTTTACAAAATGGTATTTTGGATTTTGAATTTAAAAAAGTATTTTGAAAAGGATCTCATGTTTACAAAACAAGTTCAAAGTTTATATTTTGTATTAATCTAGGCATATTTGTGCTACAGACAATATATATGAACTTATTTTTGTAAGTATTTATCAAAGGAATTAATAGGATTTTCAAAGAGTATTTCTAAATGTTTTTAAGTATGATTTTGGCCTTCTGTCTGTCGATCGACCAGTTGACCGACAAGCAGAGCTGTTTGCTCTGCCGGTTGATCGAGCGATTGATCGGTTATGCACTAACATGCACAAGTACATCTTGTGCACGTCGGTTGACTGCTGGCCGACCGCGTGTAAGAGCAGTGCACTTTGTTTGTCAACATCGGACGACCGACCGGTCAACCGACTGAGACACATGAGCTCTCTATTGGGCTCGGTCGACCGCCCGGTCGATCAGTGTTCCTCAACGGTAAAAATATAACCGTTAGTGGTCGACCGACCGGTGGACCGACAAGCTTGATTAGCCTGGGATTTACCCCAAACTTAGGGTTACATACGTAATATTTAAGATTATCTAGGGACCTATTGGTAATTTTTCAGCATCTAAAATGTAATTTAATTAAACTTTCAGGAGGTTAAATGAATTTTACCTTTCTTAAGTCTATCGGGTCGGGTCAAACTTAATTGGGTCAGGTTCACCCTAACTCAAAACCCAATGGTTTCTACACCCATGAACAGTAGCCTTTTCTTCATGTTTCACCCGCTTGTCCCCAGTATGTCGACTGTCGCCGCTCCGGCTGACGTCCTGGCTTCATCATCGACCTTTGTTATCGATCAGAGCCTCGTTGTCGACCCCTCTGCTTATGGCCAACCACCAAGAGGAGGGGAAATGAAGAGGAAAGAGAGGAAGAGAGAGGGGCTGCTTTCTCCCTCCTCCCTGACTTAGCCTGCGCCACCGGCAGCCTCCCCCTAGCGCCACCACCTCGCTACCGCTCCGACCGATGCCCTAGTTGGCGCCGCCTTAGCCAGAGCTGTCGCTTGCTGATCCCCCTGAGAGAGAGAGAGAGAGAGAGAGAGAGAGAAAGAACCAAAGCAAAAGAGAGATGATTGAGGAGATGATGATGATGGGTAAAGTAGTGTTATTGCCATCAGCCATCACCTAGTCCTACGCCTCCCCTCAGGCCCGCGCCTCTTCCTACAAGTTGCTTAGCCTGGTCGCCATGCTCGCGCTCCCTTGCTCACGCCCATGCTCGCCTTGCGCAAGCCCGTGCTCGCCTGGACACGCACGTCTCCCATTGCCTGCCATGCGCGATCACTGCCCAATCTCACTCCCTCCGGCCACCTTCTACCACTGAAAGAAATGAAAATTGAAGAGAAATAGAGAGTTAAAGAGAGAAGATGCTGGTGAAAAATAGAGAAATAAGCTCATTTTTCTTACTTAATTATTTTCCCACGCGTTTCCTCGTCAGGCTACCTGGCTTCATCAATTCCTACCCCCCCTCATTTCTCTCCACCTCACTCCACTCACACTAATTAATTCTTGCTTTATGATGATATTGTTGGCCTAGAGGCCTTCCACTCTAGTTTTGATGATGATTAACTCATGTAGTTATGTTTACTAATAATCTTGTGATGTTTAGTTTCAGATATTTAATCAAGATATTAGTAGGTGATTAGCTTCAACAAAGGTGTTTTGGAGCTTCTCACATGGTGATTCAAGAGCCCGAGCGACAAGGTCATATCTAGCACTCATTGGAGTCAAGCTCGGTGGATCATGTTTGGATCGAGTCGGCTTGAAGATGGAGTTCATCAAGAAGACTTCGGTACATTATTTAGTTTTTTGTTTTAGATCCATTTGTAAAGACTAGATAGTGTGATATGCTCAAGTTCACAACACACACACTGTTTCTTGTTTCATGGTTTTGGTTTTCGGTTTTTGGTTTAACCGATCTTGGTTTTCATGAATAGATAGAATCAAAACAAGTTTACATTATTTAATGTATATTAGATTTGTTCTATATACATGTATGCTTCATATCTTAGACAAACTTATTTTGATATGCCTACTCATGTGTTTGGAGTTTTGTGTTTCAATAAAACATATTTTCGGTTTTAATATCAAAAACATTGATATATATCTTTATATGTATATTGGAGTATATCCATATACTACATGCTTCAAGTTGTTTCAAATATCATGTTTTTGTATTTGGATGAGTTTTGAAAAAATCGGATTTCCATTTGAAAAATTCAAGTTTTAGAAAATACGGATTTTGGTTTTTCGGCAAAATTGTAAGTCACAAAAATGAATCAAAAAGTTTGAAATTTGTGGTGAAATTTTTCACACATGTTTGTATACCAATGTATTATACTGAACTTATTTGTGTGAATTTTTAGAAATTTTATGGGATTTATTTGACAAATAAAAACCAAGTTTTCAATCCCTTATTAGTCCTGTTTTGGCTTCTGCAGGTCGACCGGACCGGTCGACCGAGTTAGAAGTCGGTCGACCGAGTCGGTCGACCGACGTGCACAGCCGTGCAGGCCAGCTCTGGCTGGAGGGCGGTCGACCGAGTCGGTCGACCGCCAGAGAGCTTCTGCTCTCTGGAAAGCCCCGGTCGACCAGGTCGATCGACCGGCAGAGAGCTCTGCTCTCTGTTCCAGGCTGCGGTCGACCGGGCCGGTCGACCGAGGCTCCAACGGTCAGATTTTTGACCGTTGTCGGTCGACCAGGTCAGTCGACCAACAGCCGTCTGGGCTGAAAAATTGCCCCAACGCTAGTTTTTTAAAAGGGCTATAAATACCCCATTTGAGGGATGTTTTGGTTAAGGTTTTTGAAGAGCAAAAATTCCTACATTCTCTAGTATTTTTTCAAGTTTTAAAAAGAGTTTTAGAGCGTCAAAGATTTGATCTTCAATTGTTTTTAAAGTGTTTTTATTTCAAAGAAAATAGTCTTTTGGGAATTTGTTTTTGTCTAAAAATTCTATATCTATTTGGAGATTTTCCCAAGTGATTTTCTTTGTTCAAAACACTTTGTTTTTCACACTTGAGCTATATCATTCTATCCTATCTATAGGATCTTTTATTTGTGTGAAAATTGGTTTGTGGTTGAGATATACCACCAAGTTGTAACCCTCCTTATTTCTGTTATCCCTCTTGGGTAGAGGTTGATTTTGGAGAGGTGATTGGCTCCCTCTAGTGAGAGGTGGAGATTGGTGTTTGGCTCCCTCTAGTGAGAGGTGGAGTTTGTGGTTGAATCCCTCAAGTCTGAGGTGATTGATTTATATTGGCTAAGTGCCTACCCCTTTTGTGTGAGGTTGTGTTTGTTGTGGCTTTGTGCCTTGCCTCTAAGTGTAGAGGTTGTTTTGGTTGAGAGGAGTACATTATGTACTCCATATTGTATTTGTCCCAATCCTCAGTGGAGGTTCCCTGTGTGGAAGTCCTGTGTGGACAAGTGGATCGGAAATCCTTCTGTATGAAGGCGGGGACGTAGAGCTGTGTGCTCGACCTCGAACTTATCCGTGTGTTAGCGATTGATCCATTGTCTCTCTAACTCTCTCTTTATTATTGTGCCTTACATCATTCATATTGTCATACATTCATTATATGTTTGGTTTGTTTGTGTGTGCCTTGAATCACCTAGAGGGGGAGTGAATAGGTGATGCTAATCTAGAAACTAAATGCGGAAGTTAAAAACAATTTTGCAACACCTTAATACAAACAACAAGTAGCCGAATTCCCCGTGAAGAGCTCTGGACTAACTCCTCTTGATTCCCCTAGATAAGGGTTGAGGTGCTATATGAAGCTCTTGTGGTTAGTATAAGTGAGGCACACACACACAAGCAAGCCAAACATAAAATGGATATATAGCAATATGAAAGATGCAAGGCACAACACAAGCTAATATGATATGATGATAAGAATGATGCTATGCATAATAAAGAGAGAGGGTTAAGAGACAATGGATCAAACGCAAACACAAAGATATGTTTCGAGGTTCGAGCCCCTAGCTACGTCCCCGCCTTCACCGAGAAGGATTCTAATCCACTATCTTGTCCACCGAGGACTCCCACCGAGGGAACCTCCACCGAGGAGGATTTTTACAGCAAGTGAGTACCGAACTCCTCTCTCAAACACGCCTCACAACCGAGGGGTAGGCCCGTAGCCAAACAATCACAACACCTCTACCGAAGAGGGTTACAACCACCAAGCTCCACCTCACACAGAGGGAGCAAACACCAATCTCCACCTCTACTAAAGAGGGAGCAAACACCACCCCAATACAACAACCTCAACCTCTACCAAAGAGGGCAACACAAGAAATCAAGGGTTTACAACAAGTGGTATGTTTCAACCACAAACCTCTTTCCTTTTTCCACAAACAAAGATCCTAATAGAATAGGATAGAAGATATAGCTCAAGTGTGAAAAAACTAGGTGTTTGGAAAAAAACTCAAAGAAAAATACTTGGGAAAACTCTTGTAAAAGATAGAAAATGAAAACCCAGACAAATCTCTCAAAATACTCTTTTCTTTGATTTTTTCAAAAACCTAAAAACAAAATAAAGATAGATCTTTTTGGCACTTAAACTCTTTTGAAAACTTGTTTAAAACACTGGGAGATATCAGAAAATTTTGGCACAAAAAATCTTATTCAAAACCCTAAAGAGATGGGGTATTTATAGCCCAAACAGAAAACTAGCCGTTAGGCTGAACTGTCAGCCTGACAGGCTTGCGGTCGACCGGCCGTCGACCGCCACGGTCTGAAATATGACCGTTGGGCAATCCCGGTCGACCGCCCAGATACAGAGAGCAAAGCTCTCTGGTCCGGTCGACCGGTCGGTCGACCGGCCCACTGTGCTGCCAGACGTGCACAGCTCTGTGCACGTCGGTCGACCGCACGGTCGACCGGCCCCTTGTGCGGTCGACCGAGCGGTCGACCGACCTGGCCTGTCAGCCAATTCTGGTCAGAAACTGGGGTTAAAATTATTTCTAAAATCTTATAAAAACTTCTAAAAATCCCCAAAAATAGTTTTAACATTTTGCATTGATATATAAACATGTGATAAAAATTCAACTCAAATATCAGCATATGAAACCATTTTTGTGTTTTATCATTTTTATCAAAAATCAAAACTTGTATTTTATCAAACTTTGATTTTCCAATACATGAATAGGATAGTCAAAATAAGTTTGTTTAAAAGTTAAGCATGCATGTATAGAATGAAACTACTATACATAACCAATTAAACTTGTTTTGATCAACTATTCATGAAAACAAATATTGGTTAAACCAAAACCGAAAAACCAATATCTAAACATAAAACGTATGTGTTGTGCACTTGAGCACATCAACTATTCTAAGCTTTACACATGGATCTAAAACACACTACTAAACACTAGGATACCTAAGTCTTCTTGACGATCTTCCATCTTCAAGTGGACCCGATCCGACCCGATCCAAAACACCGTGATCCAACGAGCAAGGCTATGTATGATCTTGATGCTCGGGCCCTGGAATCACCAAGTGAAAGCTTCCAAACTCCTCTTTTTGAAGCAATCACCAACTAATATCTTGTTACATGATCTGAAACTAAAATCACAAGATTTTAGTAAACATAACTACATGAGTTAATCATCATCAAAACTAGAGTGGAAGGCCTCTGGGCCACAATCTCCCCCTTTTTGATGATGACAAAACTCATGGAGTTTATATATGCATGGATTAAAGTTAAGCTTCAAAGAAGCTCCCCCTTAACTCATGCATAACAAAATAACAATAAATATGCAATGAATGACAATGCATAATCATGCATAAACAATAAAAGGCTCTAGATATCAATGAAATTTTCAAAACAAATAAACATGTTCTAGATACCAATTAAACATCTAGATACCAATTAAACTTAATATATGCAAAACATAAATATGCATATATAAA